>PVHP010029488.1:0-22350 GCA_004024765.1 Zapus hudsonius
CACGACATCCGGGGGTACGCTATCCCTCCCCACAACCAACAACCCCCACAGCACCGACAACTGAACCTGCCCCACTGCCCACTGCGCTCTGCCATCCCCCACACCCACCGACTCCTGCAGATATCTCAAAGGGATTCTGTCAACCACCTCAAGTGGAATCGAAATGGGCAGACCTCAACGCAAGAATATTACACCAACTGTGGAAACTGCACCAAATGACAACAACAACACCACTAAAGAGAGAGATCAGAAGCAGGACCAAGATGACATGACACGAAACCTCGATCATACTGGCACAGATGCTAAGGAGAACTTATTGTTAGTCATGCAAGAAAAGATGGACCAACATATTGAATAGGTGCAAAGTCAGTTCATTAGCTTTGCCACCAGGCTTAATATATTAGAAGAGAACCAAATGGATGTCAGAAGAGACATATCAGAACTAAAGTCAAGCCAACAAACTGAAGGTATCAAAAACCAGCTCTCCAAATTAACCGAAGACATCTGCAAATATAAGAATGAGTGTCAGGAAGAAGTAATTAAATCAAACCTTGAAATGAAATCACATCTCAACAGGATGATAGAAGCAACCCAGAAAGAAGTTGCAGAAAACAAAAACCACATTGAAATAATAAGAACATCCCTAGAATCTTTTACCAACAGGATCAATCACTGGGAAACAGAACCTCAGACATGGAAGACAGAACAGAGGAGAATTCAAGGGAAATCAGAAACTTGACAAAATTCAAAAGAGCAAGTGAACAAGACACAAGGGAAATGTGGGATACCATAAATAGACCTAATCTCAGGATCATGGGGATCCCAGAAGGAGAAGAAAACCAAACGAGGGGCATAGGAAATATTTTCAACAGAATTATTCAAGAAAACTTTCCATATTTGGCAAGAGATAGTCCTGTACAACCAAAAGAGATATGGAGGACCCCAAACAAATTGGATCAAAGGAGGAACACCCCAAGACATATCTTAGTTACAATGCCAAACATTGAGGATAAAGAGAGAGTCCTTAGTGCAATGAGAGAAAGGAAACTCACATATAAAGGAAAACCCATCAGAATCAAGTCTGACTTCTCCATAGAAACTTTAAAAGTCAGGAGAGCTTGGAACAAAGCGATTCTAGGCCTAAAGAAGAATGGATTCCAACCTAGACTACTCTACCCAGCAAAGTTATCCATCATAATTGATGGAGCAATTAAAGTATTCCACGAGACTAATCAGCTTTGCAATGACTTGAGCACAAAGCCAAACCTTCAAAAGCTACTTCATGAGATATCCCTTGCAGATGAAACAAATAACCGACCCCAGAAAAGGAACAGAGAACAAACAAGGTAACACAAAAGAGCAGCAACAGCTCAGATACCAACCTCCATATTCTCTGCAACATGGCAAACCTCACAGTTATAACTTTGAATGTAAATGGACTCAACTCTCCTATAAAAAGGCACAGGATACCAGGTTGGATCAGGAAAATGGACCCTGCCATCTTTTGCCTACAAGAAACACACCTTATCGCTAAAGACAGTAACCTACTGAGAATAAAAGGGTGGAAAACAATTTTTCAGGCATGTGGGAAAAATAAAAAAGCAGGTGTGGCTACTCTAATATCCGACAAAATAGACTTTAAACCAACGGCAATAAAAACAAGGCGAGGATTGCCACTCCCTAGTTGTCAAGGGAACAATACAACAAGAAGACATCACTATACTAAATATGTATGCACCAAATGAAAAGGCTCCTCAGTTCATTTGGCATAAATTACTCAAAAGCAAAGCAGATATAGATGCCAACACCATCATAGTAGGAGACTTTAACACTCCACTGTCATCCCTAGACAGATCGTACAAACAACAGACAAGCAGGGAAATCAAGCTGCTAAATGGCACCATTGACAAACTAGGGATAACAGACATCTACAGAACATTTCACCCCAAGGACACAGATTACACATTCTTCTCAGTGGCTCATGGAACTTTTTCCAAAATTGACCATATACTGGGCCATAAATCATCCCTCAGCAAATTCAGAAAGATCAATGTAATCCCCTTGATCATAACAAACCACAACACATTAAAGCTAGAAATTAACAATGGTAGAGGATCCAAAAATTTCAATAGATATTGGCGACTGAACAACTCGCTCCTGAACAATGAATGGGTCAAACAAGAAATCAGACAGGAAATCCAGAACTTCCAAGAAACAAATGATAATGAGGATACATCCTTTCAGAACTTGTGGGACACAACGAAGGCAGTTCTAAGGGGGAAATTCATTGCTCTAAATGCCTTCATAACAAAGACAGAGAGGTCTCAAATCAACCTGCTATCCTCATACCTAAGATCATTAGAACAGATGGAAAAATCCAACCCTAGGAACTCGAGACGCAAGGAAATACTTAAGATCAGAGCTGAGATTAATGACTTTGAAACAAAGAAAACGATTGAAAAAATTGACAAATCAAAGAGTTGGTTCTTTGAAAAAGTCAATAAGATCGACAAACCCCTGGCCAACTTAATCAAATGAAAAACTGAGAAGGCCCAAATTAACAAAACAAAAAAATGAAAAGGGTGAGATCACAACAGATCCTGAAGAAATTGGATGTATCATCAGGTCATACTTCCAAAACCTCTACTCTACAAAATTAGAGAACCTGGAAGAAATGGATAAATTCCTGGACACCTACCAACTTTCAAAGCTCAGACCAGAGCAGATAAAGACCCTAAACAATCCAATATCGATCACAGAGATTGAATCGGTAATCAAGAACCTCCCAAAACGGAAAAGCCCAGGTCCAGATGGGTTCTCAGCTGAATTCTACCAAACCTTCATCATAGAACTGAAACCTCTCTTTTTGAAGCTTGTCAGGGACATAGAAAAAGAGGGTAGGCTCCCAAACTCCTTTTATGAAGCTACCATCACCCTAATTCCCAAACCAGGCAAGGATGTAACAAAGAAAGAAAACTACAGACCCATATCCCTGATGAAGTTGGATGCAAAAATCCTAAACAAAGTCCTAGCAAACGGAATACAAACCCACATCAAGTCTATAATTCACCCTGACCAAGTCGGCTTCATCCCAGGGATGCAGGGATGGTTCAACATTCGCAAATCGATAAATATAATTCACCACATTAACAAACTCAACAGCAAAACCACATGGTCATCTCAATTGATGCTGAGAAGGCTTTTGACAAAATTCAATACCACTTCATGTTCAATACCCTGGAAAGAACAGGCATATATGGCCTATACCTCAACATGATAAAGTCAATATACAGATCTCCTAAAACACAAATCATCCTCAATGGGGAATGAATCAAGGAGTTCCCCCTCAACTCAGGAACAAGACAGGGATGTCCACTGTCACCACTGCTATTTAACATAGTGCTTGAATTTCTAACCCAAGCAATAAGACAAGAGAAGAGCATAAAAGGGATACAAATCGGAGAGGAAATAGTCAAACTATCCCTCTTTGCAGATGACATGATTTTTTAAAAATTATTCATTTTCAAGCAGAGAGAGATACAGAGAGAGAGAGAGAGAGAAAGAGAGAGAGAGAATATGCACCAGGGCTACCACCTTGTGGGTGTGGCTTATGTGGGTCCTGGGGAATTGAACCCGGGGCCTTAGGCACTGGAGGCAAGTGCCTAAACCGCTGAGCCATCTCTCCAGTCCTGACATGATCTTATATATGTCAGATCCAAAGAACAGTATTAGTAATCTCCTGAAGGTGATCAATGCCTTCAGCAGAGTGGCAGGATACAAAATTAACACACAAAAATCAGTAGCCTTTTATATACAAAAGATAAACATTTGGAAAAAGACATCGGAGAAACTGTCCCATTCTGTATATCCTCAAATAAAATAAAATACCTGGGAATATCACTGACCAAGGTTGTGAAAGACTTATATAAGGAAAATATTGAGACACGCAAAAGGGAAATAGAGGAGGATGTGACAAGATGGAAAGACATTCCATGCTCATGGTTAGGGAGAATCAATATAGTAAAAATGGCAATCCTGCCAAAAGCAATCTACAGATTCAATTCAATGCTAATAAAATCCCAACCTCCTTCTTCACAGGCATTGAAAAAATAATCTCAAAATTTATCTGGAAGGGTAAGAGACCTCGAATAGCTAAAACTATTCTGAGCAGGAAAAATTACGCAGGAGGTATCACCATACCTGACTTTAAAACATACTACAAAGCCATAGTAACTAAAACAGCATGGTATTAGCAGAAAAAAAGACAGTCTGACCAGTGGAATAGACTCGAAGACCCAGCCTTTAATGCAAATAACTTCAGCTTCTTATTCTTCGACAAGGGTGCCAACAATGTATGCTGGGCCAAAGATAGCATCTTCAACAAATGGTGCTGGACAAACTGGATAAACACATGTAAAAAAACGAAATTAGACCCACTCCTCTCACCATGCACACAGATCAAATCCAAATGGATCAAAGACCTCAATATCAAGCCTGTAACAGTGAACACCCTGGAAGAAAAAGTAGGAGGAACCTTACATGTGATAGGAGTTGGGAACAACTTCTTGAGCAAATCTCCAGTAGCCCAGGAAGTGCAACAGTCACTTAACCAATGGGACCTGATCAGGCTCAAAAGCTACTGTACAGACAAAAACACCGTTCTCAAAGTCAGTAGACCTCCTTCAAATTGGGAGATGATTTTCACCAGCTACAACACAGATAGAGGCCTGATTTTCAGAACCTACAGAGAACTCAAAAAAATTAATAGCAAAACCCCAAATTGTCCCCTCACAAAATGGGGCACTGATCTCAACAGAAAATTCACAGAGGAGGAAGCACAAATGGCCTTTTCTCACCTGAGAAAGTGCTCAGCATCCCTAAGCATCAGGGAAATGCAAATCAAAACCACAATGAGATACCACCTTACCCTGGTCAGAATGGCAATAATAAAGAAAACCAACAACAATCCTTGCTGGCGAGGATGCGGGGAAAAAGGAACCCTCATTCACTGCTGGTGGGATTGCAAACTTGTTCAACCACTATGGAAAGCAGTGTGTAGACTTCTGAGCAGAATGGACATAATCCTTCCAATGGACCCAGCTATCCCTCTACTAGGCATCTACCCACAAGATGTCATATCTCGACGCAGAAACATTTGTACAACTATATTTATAGCAACTCAATTCATAATAACCACTTATTGGAATCAACCCAAATGCCCATCCATGGAGGAATGGACAGAGAAACTGTGGTATATTTACATGATGGAATTTTACTCAGCTGAAAGGAAAACTGATATATCAAAATTTAGGAAAAAATGGTCTGACTTCAAGCAGATCTTACTAAGCGACCACTCAAAAGAACAAAGAATCGAACGCCACATATTCTCCCTTATATGTGGTCCTTAGCCAGGATAACCGTGTTCTTTTTGCTGACTAATAGTAAGAAGTGAGAGATTATGAATGATGGGTAAGGGATGGGGGTAGGGGAATGGCTTAAACTTGAGGATAAACCATATTAGGTTTCAAAACATAAAATCCTCACGATCATATTGTAACCTATTGAGTAAGTAGTGAGCGTCATCTGGCAAGAGGTGACATGAGTGGTAGGGGAGAGAGTCTAAGCCTGTGAATTATTAGAGCAGCCGGACACCCCTGGTTCCATCCACTGGTTCCTTCCCTCACTGAGCTGTTGACCAAAGCAACTCATGAGATTCCAATAACTTGACAGAATTCTGTCAAAACTCTTGGGTGCCTTCCCTAATCCTGAGGCAAAACCTTGTTGCTAAAGAAACCACAGAATGCCATCGACCAGCATCGAGAGACCCTGCAACGTCTGGAATGTTATCCAACCCCCAGAAGGCAGTTAGTGTTGTGCTAGAAGGCACTGCACAGGCTGCCAGGGGAAACTGATCCACAACAGCTGGAGTAAACAGAGACCACTGACATGAAACACAATCTGTGGTCATGGGTAGGCTGACCACACCCCCTACTGGGAGAGAACAGCAAACCAAGAAAGGAGCACTTGTGCAATGGAGGAGCCTGGGCCTGGGGGAGACAACAGCTTTCAAATTTGGCCAATTTTCCACTTAGTGAGGGGGATCCCTTGTCTGGAACTTGGGATTCAGGGCAATAATTACCGGATCCCGTACTCTTGGGCTCCTGAGACAAGAAGCACTGTGGGAGTGATTGACGGGGAGGCTACTAAAAATAGAATCTAGGTAATCCAGAAATGTGTATATTTGTTAACCTACACTGATCACACTCTCTGATGGAGATTCTGCTTGTATTTTTCAGGATGCAGTGAGAGAGCTGGGGCCCATCTAACCCTACCAGCCGACCGTAGGCCGATACCTGAGATTCTGGCAAGAGAGGAGCCACCACAGTCTTAACGTGGAGGATCCATATGGAATCCTGCAGATAAGGACAGGAGGAACGAGCGACCCACAGCCATAGACATTCAGTCTACACAGGATAAGCCAGTGAGACAGAAACCAACGATCTTCGACACAAAGACCCCAAAACTCACAACCTTTAAAGCAGCCTTAATACTCATCCACCATGTCATGGTTTGATACAGGTGTCCCCCACAAACAATTGAATGTGTTCTGATAGATCGATCCTCAGCTGATGGCAGTGCTGTGGCAGAGGTGATGTCCAGCCCTCTGCTCATGCCATCGTTTTCCCTGCCAGAATGGAGTCTCCCCTTGAGTCCATAAGCCAAATAAACCCATTCCTCTAACACAGTGCTGTGGCAGAGGTGATGTCCAGCCCTCTGCTCATGCCATCGTTTTCCCTGCCAGGATGGAGTCTCCCCTCGAGTCCGTAAGCCAAATAAACCCATTCCTCCACAAGCCGCTTTTGCTTGGGTTCTTTCTGTGCAGCAACTAGAAAGCTGACTGCAACACACCATGACTCAGGGACCTATGCGGAAGAGGGGGCAGAAAGATTGTGAGAGCCGTGGTGGGGGAGATTATCCAGAAGCATGGCACCCTTCAGTATCAACACACTTGGGACAGGAGGACCAAGTTGAGTACTAGGCTTTCCAGGGTCCCCTGCCACAAGGACTGATCCAGACGGCCCACGTACGAGGATATCCAGCTGATTGGGGATGGGGAGGGGGGCATTGGGGAACTGGGGATAACAAGTCATTGTTTGCCCACTGATTAATATAACTCATGGAAAATAAATATATATTTAAGGAAAAAATCTTATGCCCTTTTATAGTTTAGCAATTCTATCCACACCAAAACTCCAAATAAAGCTTTTTTCCTCAACGTTTCAGTCCCCATATATCCGTTGATATAGGACCATGCCTGTGAGTATGTTGTTCGGTGCATTTGAAGCTTAGCCATCTGTTGCCCTTGCTTTCTGGAACTCAATGTCACACATTTTTCACACTTGGTTAGAGTCAGCCTCTGCTTACACTGCCATTGACTTTTTTTAATCAATATTTTTATTGTCCAAAATTAAATACATTGTATTAGTAAATATTACGTTGGTATCCCCAATTTCCTCCTTCCTGTCCCCAATCCACTGGGTATCCTCCTCGGTGGGCATACTGGATCGTTTCATGGGGTAGGAGGTTATGGATAGCACAAGAGGCAGCCAGGTTCCCCCCCACACACACACATTTCATGTGTTGTTGCCGAGGGGGAAATGTCTCTGGATATTCTCCCCCACCATGACTCTTACACTCTTTCTGCCCCCTCTTCCACTTAGTTCCCTGAGTTATGGTGGGTGAGTTTTAAGACTGCTTTTTTGTTGAGATCTTAAGGGTGTCTGTATTTCTGCTTTAGGTTGTGTTGGAAATCATTGGTGTCTGTCACATGCCATTGACTTTTAAAACTATTTAGCATTTTACCAATAGTCTCATATCTTTATAGGCATATTAAGGGTGGGAAATATTTTCATTTATCCTATTTATCAAAAGACTATCATTTCTGAATGATGTCAGTATTAAATTTTAAAGCCTTTCCTTTCAACATATTGAACTCACTGCTTGGCTCCATGGCAGTCTGAGTGGGAAGTACTAATTATGCTTATTTAATCTTATTTATTAATTGTTCATATCTGATGTGAATTTCCAAAGTCAGTATTTAGGGAAGATCAAATGCAGGCAAGCAGAGTAATGATTCTGACATTTATAATGAGTGAAATCTGTGTTCACCTGCAGCACAGATCTCCCCCAGAAAAGCATTCTCCACTTGGCTTCTTTCGGCTATGAAAGCTCTATCATGCCGAGTGAAGGTCATAATGGGGTGGCTGCCCTCAGCAATGTGGCTGCCTGTTGAGAATTCTGTCCCTGATGAAAAGTGAGACCTAGAGATAGAGGTGGCGGGGCACATTCTACTTAGGTACAAGGATGTTTTTGCCCACTGGAGAGGATTATCTTTTGTCCTTCACCTGATGGGCACTTCCTGCTAGATGTTTCTATGATAGCCCCTAACAAGAATCCATCTCCATGCTGTGACAGTGCTGGCCTGGCCCACAGGAGTGAGGCCCAGCACTAATTTTAGCTTTGCCTGATACCTCCATGCAGCTCTAGCCACCTGCTCCACCCCAAAATCTTATCATAATGAAGACCAAGCAGCAGATGCCACTGGATCAATGCAATGTAATTCCCCAGTGCCCTGTCCTTGGAGCCTTCACAGGCCTTCCTATGAGGCCCTTGCTTAGTAGTAAAATCTGTCAACAAATAGTAAACCGATCGCTTCATTCTGTTATCCACTTTCAGGAAGTGCACATGTGATTCAGGAAATTAATGATAATCAATAATACTAGGTAGTGATGAGCACTGGATACTCCAAAGAAAATGTGGCAAGGAGAGAGAATGTTTTGCTGGGGTGGGGGTGGCTCTTGCACAGAACATGAAGATGGTGGTTTGGAGTTAAGTTAGATGTGCCCCCATGTTCAAGTCCAATATAGCCTGCAGCGTTTCCTAATATGACAAGTTCTACTGCATAATGTCAGGTTTTCATTTATGGGTATAGTTCAATGAGAAGAAAGAAATGCTGAGAATAAAGTACATCATATGCTTTAAATTAGGACAAGCCAAAGGAAACTATTGTATTCTAAGGGGAAAAGTGTTCTAACAACTTGGTTTTGGGAGAGGTGAATGTTTCATGTGCAGAACCACACAGAGGTGTGACTCTGCCATCTGCCTTCAAGAGATCAGAGGGAGAGCAGCGGCTGACCTGAGGATGGTTGGCGTTTGGTCCCCAACCCCCAGGCTGATCTCTAGCAGGTGCCATCATGCTTATATCACTTAATTCTGTTTACACTCCAGAGCAGGACCCGGGGGTGTGTGCCAGACCCTAGGAAGACAATCTACAGGTTGGCTCTTGAACTGTGAGCTCACCTGGGCCAATAAACCTTGCACCAGTGAGGATCCAAATGAAAGAATCTTATCAACCACATTCTCTCATTTGCTCTCTTTTTCTGGAATTGGAACTAGGACATATGAAAGAGAAAGTGAGAAATGATGGAGAAGGGGATGAGTCACACAGATGTGGATGACAATTGTTCTTCAGCTACAGTAGCAAGACAGCAGGGTCCCCAGCTGACCCAATCTGCTAGAATCTGTACCTAAGCTTAATGGCTTTATTTTCCAAACCTATAGCATGAGGGAAGTTCCAGGGAATTAACACCTCAGGATCAGCCTTCATGCAATTGCTGCCCAGAGTAAATACATAAATACCATCACAGATCTATTGCCCCTGGGGTAATGAGGTTTGTTTTTTCGTACCATGTCCTCACATTTCCCTGTGAAATTAAGCTACTATGAAAGTGGGTCAATCACATATCCTGATTTCCTGCCAACTACTCTGACCTTTCACTGTCGCCCTTGAGGAATTTCATGTATATCACAAACTGTTTGCACTTGTGTGTGTGTGTGTGTGTGTGTGTGTGTGTGTGTGTTCATGCCACACTGCACATGAGGAGGTCAGAGGACAATCTCAGGTGTTGGTTCTTGACTTCTACTTTTTTGAGGCAGGGTCTTTCATTGTTTGCTGTGGCATTTGTCAGGCTAGCTGGCCCATGAGTTTCTGGGGATCCTCCCATTTCTACTTCTCATCTTGCTGTATAGGGGTGCTGTGATTACAGATGGTCATGCTATTATGTCCAGCTTTATATGGGTTCTGGGGATCCAAACTCAGGTCCTCACACTTTATCCACTGAGCCAACTCCTCAGTATCCCCCCACTTTGAAGTAGGGTCTTTCTATGTAGCCCATGAACTTGACATCCTCCTACCTCTGCCTGCTGAATGCAAGGATCACAGATGTGCACCACCACACCCAGCTTGCACAGGGAATTATTTTTTCAGGCTCTGCCTCTCCCAGGAGATAAGAAAATGACTTAGATGCAGAAGTAAATTATATCTTGAACAGATCACTCGGGATGGGTATGCTTAAAGTCTTTTCCTTTTACCAGGTAAATGCTTTCTCAGCAACAGCCCATTTCTAATGATAACGGAATCTTTAATTCCCAAAGCAGGAAACAGGTGTTTGGGAAAGGAAGAAATCAGTGGCTTCTCAGAGAAAAACCATATCCTTGTTTGAAAGTATCTTTGGTAAACATTTGTTTTATGTTAGGACATTCTGTTACAGCAAAGACATCTTTCTAGTCAAAATATTTAATGCAGGCTTCTCTACTTCCTGTCTTATGAATGTCCTGTGATTGATGGCCACAGGAACATTGGAAAATATTAAAGATAGGAGCTACAGTCTCAGGCTGATCTATTCATAATAGAATTTTTTTAAAAAACACTTTAAGTAGCACAGGGAGCATCCTTGGGAATGAATAGCACCTGGTTGTGGAATTCTTTCCTCTGACATATGCTACTTAAAGAGGTCTGGAAGATCAGTTGCTTTTGTTATATTTTTCCTAAAGAGGAAATGCTTCACCATTACTTGAATCTCTGTCTGTTGATAGTTATGGTGGACTTATAAAATAAGCATTCTGTTTATTCTATCAATAGAAATTGCAAGTCCTTAAAATGGTTAAAAATGACCATTCTGTGACCCAGGCAGCACACTTTCCCCAATAATCTCCACCTTTCAGTGTATTTAATACTCTACATGACAGAACACTGATAACACAAAGATTGTTATCATAGAAATACAAAGTAGGCACATTTAGTAGAATATCCTATGGATTTTGACCAGTTTTGTTATTTTTGCACATTCGTGTCAATCTATTTCAGCATTTCTGATTACTTATGACTATGTGGTAATTTGCATTCCTCCTTGAACTGATTGTAACATCTTAGTGATAATACCATTAATTAGTGCGCTAAAAACATCTTGTACTTGTGTTCATTTTATCAAGGGTCATAATTTTTCCCTTTAAAAACTGTCCTTAGACAATGACATGCAAGTTTTCAATCTCATGAATCACATGATCAAATTTTATTAGAACAGGGATCTTGTTTGGAAATAGTTGAGAAATAAATGACTGGAAGAACCTTCAAGGTGAGGACTGTCGGACTTCTCAGAGGAGGATGTCTGATGTAGGTTCGGCCTATAGACCTTTGAACCAATCAGAGCTAGGCCCAAAGTCAGATTCCATAACATGCTAGCTACAAAGAGAAACTCATAACCCTTCTAAGACCAAATGTCCCACTTGTAAAATAGCAGTACTTTAGGATTCTTATAGGAGTGAATGAATCAGCTCCTGTTCCACCCTTCACAGAGCCTTCATATATGTGTATATACTATATACTAGCTATAGTAACTACATGGATTTATAAATTTTCAGAATGTTACGAGAAGAAATGTGATTGAAAGTAACACATAGGAAGATGCTTTCTGACCAAGGTCAAGGCCAGGGAGGTGCAGAGGAAGGTCTCTGGTGCCCTGAGGGAAGGAGTAGATAGACAACAGAGTCACCAGTTACCAGAGAGCATTTGGGAAGTAATGAAGGAAGGCGAAGTAAACAGCATCAGTCCTCGCTGTGGAGAAGCCTCTGCTGGAGTTTTACAATCAAATTTCAAGATCTTTCAGAGCAAAACTCACAGCCTGGCACAGTGGCATTCACCTGTGATCACAACCACTCAGGAGGCTGAGGCACTGTTGCAGTCAGCTTTCTCTGTTGCTGCGCAGAAAGAACCCAAGCAAAAGTGGCTTGTGGAGGAATGGGTTTATTAGGCTTACAGACTTGAGGGGAGACTCCATCCTGGCAGGGAGGATGATGTCATGAGCAGAGGGGTGGACATCACCTCTGCCACAACACTGGAAATAGCGGCAGGAAGGTGTGCCAAACACTGGCAAGGGGAAGCTGGTTTATAACCCTGTGGTAGTTTGAATAATGTCCCTCAAAAGAATTAAGGATTTATTAAAATTGCTTCTGGCTGGAGGAAGTGCCACTTTGGCCTAGTCTTCTGGCAACTGACCCTTTTTAATTTGGATGTAAATTACTAAGGATAGATATGCAAAAGAAGAGCCAGAACCCTGACCTGGAGTTCTGCATTTTGTGAATCACAGTGTGTTAGGAGTGTGCTTGCTTGCTTCTGGAGGTGCTGTTTCTCTCTCTCTGCTTGCTCCTGTAAAAGGGGGCAACTTTTTTCTTAACTTCCCCTGAGTCTGTTCCTTCAATAAATTCTTTCCTCCCCAAAGTCGTGCCTGGTTTGGAAATTCATCCCAGCGGCGAAACCCCATAAGCCCGCCCCCAACAACACAGCTCCAGCGAGGTTGTAAAACCCAAACTGTCATCAGCTGAGGATCCATCAATCAGAACACATTCATTTGTTTGTGGGGGACACCTGGATCAAACAATGACAAGCAGAACAGCCAAACTCAGAATTCAGGAAGAGAAGCCACACAGAAGGAAAAGCTGAGTGTTAAAAAGGTTTTCACAAATCTGAAGTACTTATCTGGGAGACTAGAGAATCCAGCAATGGCCTGGACAACAGAGTCTGCATTACTAGACTAAAATGTGTGTGGTGTCCTGTCAGGAGACTTCTTGTCCTTATCCACTATTAAGTTGAGGGCTAGGGGATCCTCTGTTTTCATTTTTATAGCATCCACACTGGAATGTGATTCCCCAAGGCCACTCTGCTTAAAGAAAAACAAAAGAGAACACACACAGCCTAATACCCATTAGCCAGGGCAGCTGACAAGCAAGTTCTATCTGCTGGACACAGCAGCAGCTACAGCTGGAAAACCCCTTACTTCTGAATCCAGCACCAGAGGTGTGGGTGTGGTTCCTTTTTGGTCTGGTTTTGAGGAAGCACAGGTCTCCACAACAAGGGAAGGTCTGAACACACAGGCAGGGGACAGATTTCTAGGCAAAATGGCATAAGAACCCCAGGAGAACACTATTATCTTTCTGCTAGGTGGTTTTTAAATCTTTATTTTATTTTATTTTATTTTTTTTGAGGCAAGGTCTAACTCTAGCCCAGGCTGACCAGGAACTTTCTCTGCAGCCCAGACTGGCTTTGAGCTCACCACAATGCTCCTACCTCAACCTCTTGAATGTGGGGATTAAAGACATGAGCTACTATGGCTGGATTTTTATTTTTATTCAGTATTTATTAACCTGACCTATTCTCCTTTTTCTTTCACCTACAGCAGAGTTGAAAATTTAACATTTGGGTCTAACTGGCCAGATGAATATTTCTCCTAGGTGCTCTTGCTTTGAGCTGCTTTGTTACATGTACACATGGCCTCATTTAGATTTCTTTCCCAGTCCTTTCTCTTTCCAGGGGTAGTAACTATGGGTATGGAGTTGGTTGTGAAAACCTCAGGCCTCCAAACAAAGATCTCAAAGACCTTCTGGTCCCCACAAATGTTTATTCTCCTTGTCATTCTGGCCACCAGAATCCAGAAACAAAACTGAACACTGGTGGTCTGCAGTCCGTACTCTAGTACAGACTAGAGCCCTTGCCTGTGGCACACCACTACGTCCTGGTCATTCTGCTTTCAGCTTTTGGCTTAAATTGTCTAAGCTCCAGCCTCTATGTAAATATCACCTCACCTTTTCGTATGAGCCCACTATGGCTGTTACCTCTCAGCTGCCTGTACAATTCCTAAGGTGCTTGCACATCACAGAGAAAGAGAGGGACCTTGCATTAGACATTCTCTCAGTGTAAGTGCTGAAGGCTTGCATGTATTGCACGAGGCAGTAAGACTTCTGTTCTAGGGAAGAAGGACATGACATGAGCTGAAACTGGGCACCGAGCAGAAATAGAAGGCCTTCCTCCATCCACCTAGTTTAAAGAAGGAAGACACAGGATGAAGTTTGGGGATACAGTCAAATATGTGCTTCTCCTTCAGAGTTTTAACCATTCCTCTTCTTTAGCAGCACTACCTGCTCTCTGCATCTGGCTCCAGGACTGGGGATGCATTAGGAGAATGTCAAAGTTCAGATCAGAGCAGTGAGCACATACACCTCTCCAGCCAGGAACTCACTGTGATTGAAATCCGTACAGCCCAGCTGGACTATGGGACTGTGTATAAAGTCAGTGATGTGGTAACAACAAAACAGTTGTCTAGAAACAATGGACTCTGAGAGCTTGCTGCCAAGAGAAGTAAAAGGGCAAATGCCTTTTCCCTATGCCTGGGAAAGAAGGGCCTTTTTGGCTGGAGTATTTTCTCCTATAGAAGCATTTGCTTTTCCACTGGGTAGGCTCCTGTGGGCAGCACTGAAGGCATTTATTTCAACCCACTGTCTTCTACAACCGCACATAAATCTCAGCAACAGAAGTTTATGCTGGGATTAAAGATAAAGAATTGTGTTAGGGCATTAGTTAGGTGGAGGCTTTGACTGAGCGGCTTGGGAATCTAAAGTTTACTCTAATAATGAGGGTGTGAGTAAAAGCTTTCAGGCCAAGTTTGGAGAGAGAGTTGGTTCTTGCTGTCAGGAGCCATGTTCTAGTCACCTCCGTCACTGAATGGCTAAATACTAAGTCATTTCTCCTATAGAGGAGACTCGCTAGACCATCACTGCATTTCCATCAGCTGATCAGTACATCATCTTTACCTTAGGTTTCTGTTTAAAGACACCTTATTTAATACACATGACTGATTCATTAACAGTGAATTCATCATACACACATTTTTTCCATAAGACACATCACATTTTTCTTGTACTTGGGAACACAGGGAAGCATTATACTTTGGGGTAAAAAATGCAAAAAGTAATGTTAAATAGTCTCTGAACGGGGCACTTGTTTGCAGTGTGAGAAAGTATAGAACAAAAGGAGCATGTGTGATAGATTGTTCCAAATGTTCCCTGGTCTGGGCATGTCTGCGAAGCTCTGAAAACAGTGAGGAGGCGAATCCGCAAATACAGGATCCATGAGTAACGAGGCTTGATTACATGAGTTCTGTACCTTTAAGAGAAATTTTGATGACAGTATCAATAAAACAATGAAAGTGGAGTTTAATTCAGATTATTCTAAGTATAATATGTTTGTTGTTGATATAATAAGGCAAAGGTAGGGAGAATAGAAGGTCCTGTAATAGTTCAATAAATAACTTCAATTAAAACAGATGCCTATTAGAGGAAACAATTGAAGTTCAATGTGTTAATTACAATATAGTATTTCTTGGTAGCACAGTAATTCTAGCTCTGGGAATTATACAAAGGTACAAAGGATTATTTAAAGACATCTGAACATAGTTCAAATATTTGACAAGAGGGTTATGGTTAAAGAAGTTGTTATACATAAGTGAACTATATACATATATGTGTGTCCCATGCACACATTTAGACTTCATAGTTGTTACATACATGTGTACTATGTACATATGTGTCCCATGCACACATATAGACTTCACAGCATTTTTCTTGGTCATTTCGAATGATCATTAAGAATAGTGTGCAGCGATAGAAGAAACTGCCAGGGAGCTTGCAGTGTAAAAAGCAAAATAAAAAGCATTGATATCTTTTTTAATGATAGTAGGAATCTATGCAAGTGAAAAAAAACAAGATGAAAAATACAAAATGAACATATATAAGAACATCTCGAGACTGGTATTTTCCACTTTTAAGTACAAATAATTTCTTAAATCAAAATTGATAATAAAAATGCAATTTTAGTTACAAGAGAATGGAGAAAATATTCATATATTTAGATTGAAGTTGGTAGAAGGAAGGTGGAAAATTCTAGATTAACCCAGTGTGACTCCTCCCTTTGCTTTGACAGATTATTTTGAGTGCTGAGGGTCAAACCTAGGGTGGTACTCATGCTAGGCAAGCACTTGCTCTGCCACCTATTCACTCAGCCCCTAAGGGCCTTTAGAGCCTCACGGCTCCAGGCTGCACCTTTGTCTTTCCATTCTTAGGGAAGCAACATGGCTAGTAGTTGACCACATGCTTCTTGAAAATAAATACTGGGAGAAACAGAGGGCTTTATTTTCTGTTTTCAACAACTATGTTCAAAAAAGAGTTTGACCACATTTTTTTTCTCAGTGTTTTTCCTGTGAGCGTTAAATGTATATTTCACTGAAATTGATGGCACATTTTATTATTCCTTTCTGATACTCTCAGTGCCGTTAGCATACTCAGCAGAAAGTGTTCTTTTATGTAAAATAAAGTCCTAAAAAAGGAAAAAAGTGTATATTAATATTAAATAAATTCCTAATTTTCTCTGCTCAGATTACTCAAAAATCACTTGTAGAGAGCTCTAAGGATTTTCTTCCTTTAAGACAAGTTATGAATGAATAAGAGATAGGGAGGGAGAGAGGAAGGTTTGCTAATCTTGCTGTTTTTGAAAGAAATGTAATGCCATTTAGAAGGCAAAGATGACAGACCACAGTTGCTACAACGTAATGTGATAAAAAATAAATTTTAATGACTGATTTTTGACTTAGCTCTTTCTCTCTTGTCTGCAGCTAGGGGAGCCTGAGCCTAGAGAGGTGGCTGGAGTTTGACTAGGGGTGACCATCCAGTCCCTGGGCAAGAACAGTCTTTGTTCTATTCAGTTTTGTGAGGCTTCATGTTTTAAATTCTGTTTGCTCATGCCAGTGAAAGAGCAGATTTGTTCCCAGATTGCTTCCTATCTGGCTGTTTTGTATCGTAAACAAACTGCATTAGAAGCAAGTTTTGAAAAAGCTTCAATTCTCATTTTATATTCTCTTTTATGTAGGTGAGCATTTGAGTGAAATTGTCTTTTGAAACAATTTATGAATGGAATGGATTATTATTGGTATACACTTATCATTCAGTCTGTTTTTGTGAATCTGTCTATCTATCATCTAAGTATATATGCATCTAAGTGTGTATATATATATATATATATATATATATATATATATATATACACCCTTCCTCAGCTTTTATTCTTTATTGCCCCTTCGGAGATGTTTTGTTGTAATTATTTTGTAATTCTTTTAGACTATCATGTTTTAGGACTTAGCCTGTGACCATAAGCATGTGGGAAGAGGCTGATGTCATGGGAACCTGGGGTTTGTTTTGATTATGTCAGGAAGGAAAACTGTGTAAATGTGTCCTAGAAAACATTTAGTGTGTGTGCCATTAAACTTGTGTTGAGAACAACTAAGGTGTTGGTCCTATGGCAGTCTACAGAGAGGACCTGGGAATGAGCCAGCCAGCCTGACTGTTAGGCACTTGGCACTATCCTAGCTTTCCTCTCTGCCCTCCTCCTTGGCCTTCTTTATTGAACAACTTTTCTCAGTGTTTTGTTTATTCTTTATTCACTTTTATTATCAATTTAGATGCTCTTCGAGCAACCCCAGAAGCTTTGGGTTTGAGCTACCCTGTATGCTCAGGACTCCCAAATTGTGTCTGTGATTATGATGTCTCTCACCTGAAGTTCAATTTGAGGATCCACCAGTCATCATTCCTTGAGGTCCTATAATTGTCTTAAGATCAGTACCTCTACAAGAAAAGCCTTACTGTTAAACCAACACCTGTTCCACTCTCATTCATCTGGTCATGAAAACTGGTGTGGTGGAGTCTCTGCTGTGAGCCCCTGCTAAGAGTTAGACATTTTTTAAATCTGGCCTATGGGAATGGTGGGTATGCTTTTAAAACCCATTTATACATGGATGGGTGGGTGGGAACGTGGGAGACCAGGCTGGTCTGGAAATCCCAACTTTGGGGAACCTGACAGTCACCTTTGACCTTTCTCTCCCTTCCCTCCAGTCTTTAATTTATGCCAATTTGTCTCTTAAAACAAAGCAATAGAGGACACCTAATGTTTTTCTCTAGCCTGTGCACGTGTGCAAACACACACACACACACACACACACACACACACACACAAACACCTAATGAAGAAGTTTTAAACCTTTTTCATTGTTGTGGTTGTCTGCTTGCCTCGGACCTCTTCCCACCTTTTCTCTGCTCTCTTAAAAGCTAGGAAAGGAAGAGTATACTTTCCTTTGCAGTGGACACCCAGGTAGACCTGACATGAGAGACCAGGAAAAGAAGCCAAGGGAGGCCAGGAAAGGTGAGCTCTGATGGTGTCTTGTTCATGTCACCCAGCCCTTCTGCGTTCCCAGCAGATAGTCCCACTCCTGGCTCTGGTGGTTCTTTCCTTTCAGACAAGAGACAGATGCCTCCCGGCTTTTGCTAACTTACAGGCTGCCTTACCTTCTTCTCAAGTTTCTTATTCATTTCATCAGTAGGTAGTCAACTCGCCACATCACTTTCCTCTCTTTGAAAAAACCCAGAGCGGTTTCTGTCTGTGTTGACTGGATCCTAATCCTCCTCTCTTATGCATACCTTCACCCTCCCAACTCCTAACTCAGACCTGGAAATCTCTGCCTCTGCTTCCTCTGTCATCCCCTCTTGATTCGGTAATTGATAACTAATATTGTAAGGGACATGGAGAGAGAGTTTTTGGAACCCCTCCCTCCTCCTCCGAGTTCGTGTCCTCTGATGCAAAAAAAATTTATACATAGGGACAAAAATACATTTTAATTACACACATTTATTCTAATTTATTAAGTTAGGAAAAGGGGAATTGGATGGGAAAGTCTCCCAGTCACCAGTGGGAAGTTACAGAGTTCTCCAGCCACCAGTGTGGAGAAAACATGTCGGAGAGTTTAATAGAACTTATAGTGTTCAGCTAAATAAGCAGCCAAAGAAAAGATAACAGAAAGCTCCTATTATGAGAAGGAGAGGTTTATGAGGGAAAAGGTCTAGAACCTGAAGGCCTTTACCTTCCTGAGGCCTGGATCAGCAGTCCCTTTACTCCATTGCCACATGGGGGAAGAGACTGGCTTTCTCTAGGGAAGTGAATTTAAGTTCTCCCCAGTCAGAGAGACAGCTGATTGGTTCATATTTGACGAATCAGCCCCTAGGTTGTAGCTCTAACTAGCTACCTCCCACTCAAGGGGAGGGGTGTTGCCTCTGCAGAGAGGTCTGACTGTCACACTCTGACCTCATCTGCCTCTGCTTCCTCTATCATCCCCTCTGACCTCATCTGCTGCTGCTAGCCCTTTTTTCTTTGAATTGATCTGCCTCAAACCTATGAAAAATATGCTCAGACTATACAGTCATCTTGCCACTGCCCTGCATAAACCCTTCCATACTCCATGAACACTAAAGGGAAATGCCCCATTTAGGTCATGTCAGGGTAGCCTGTTGTTGCATATCGTTTCTGTGCATTTGCATCGAGGCAAACTGATGGTAAAGTACTCAGGGGTTTTGAACACATAGTACTTGTGGTAGTTTGAATGTATGTCCCCGATAGACTCATATGTCTTATTAAAACTTGCAACTCTGGGGCTGGGGAGATAGATGGCTTAGCAGTTAAGACACTTGCCTGCAAAGCCTAACACCCTGGGTTCGATTCCACAGTAACCACATAAAGCTGAATGCACAAAGTGGAACATGCATGTGGAGTTTGTTTGCATGCAGTGGCAATATGCCCTAGTCAGCCCATTCTCTCTCTCTCTCTCTCTCTCTCTCTCTCTCTCTCTCTCTCTCTCTCTCTCTCTGCTTGCATATAAATAAATAAATAAATAAATGTTTTTTTAAGAGCTTGTAACTTAGATCTCCTGGTTGGAGGAGGTGTCATTGGGGACAGATCCTGGAGTCCAGTCCTAAGGTGTCACTGGGGATGGATCTGAATTCCAGCCAAAAGGTATGCAGGGAGGTTTGAGCTCTGCTGGGGTCCCTGCTGCTTGATGCCTGTTTGTGCTTGCTTCTTTTGGTATATACTGGTGTTGGTGTTTTGTTTACTGTCGTTTTTCTCTCTGCTTGGAAGCAGCTTCTTCTGTCACTAATGGAGCTTCCCCCTGGATCTGTAAGCTTAAAATAAATCCCTTCCTCCCATAAATTGTGTCTGTTTGGAAGTTCATCCCAGCAACATGAAACTGACTACTACAGTACTTAAAAGTTTTTGTCATTAAAAAAAAAGTTTTTGTCATTAATCATGTCAATATAGATTACATGTTAAGAGGATAGTTTTAGATTTCCTAAACCCTGACTCCTAAAATCAGTAATTGTTACACTCTAACCACTGGAGGTCATGCTCTTCCCCACCAGAAAGTGGGAAGACACGCTCAGAAGGACCAGGGCAAAATCCTGGGTTGTGGGTTAGGGGGAGAAAGGTTAGATCAGTTAATGCCTCCTACTCCCTAAAGTTTTTTTTTTTTTAATGGATATTCCCTTTAGTTTTCTTCTTCCTTTGTCTTGGTGATACTCTGGAACCCCCCTCACCCTGGGCTCTGAGAAATCCAACCCTTGCTTCCCTTCTGTCCTCTTCACGGGGCTGCATACTCCAGCGCTCAGCTCCCCAGGTTAAAACACTGCTGGTGGTCTTGGCTGCTGAGAAAGCGACCTTGCCCACAGTGTCTCCTGTGACTGCTGCCCTTACTTAAGTGCTTGCAGTGGGAAGTTGGGGCAGACAGAGAATGTGAGCTCAGGTTTTATGTCTCTCAGTTCTGATGAAACAGAAGCACAGTGAGGCATATCATAGCACATCTTGGCTCTGTGCCTTTGCATAATGTGTCCTCTCTTCCCCTCTCTTACTCTTCCCATTCCCACTTCAGTTGTGCTTAAAAGATGCATTTCCAGGAGTGCTTTCCTGGCCCCAGGAATACTTTGTATAGCCCTAATGCTGAATTTATCTGACTGATTTGTTAATACACCTTTCTCCCTCATTGGGTCTCAAGCATCTTAATAGCAGCAACCAATATTTCAGACATCTATAATTCCAGGGCCTGGTCATAATAGATGATCGGTTAGAATTAAGCCAATAAATGGATGGATAGACAGATGGATGATAGATGGTAGATGCTTTTCTGACAGTCCCCATAGTACCTGATATAACACCATATTTTGGGATTGATAATACTATTTGAATAACTGAGGATTAGGTTCCAAGATATGCTCATTAGACCAAGATACTGAACCAAAATAAAAAGCAGATTATTGATCTAGCTGCCAGTATCTTGCATGGTAGGAATATCTCCATTTGAGCCCAGCTGGGCTCAGCTTCGAGACAATGACCCAGACAAAGATGGAGGAGCCAGATCGAGAGCATGTGAGCTGCCAGGGCTCCAGCAGAACAAACAGCTCATCAGCCAAGAGTCTCTTTCCCACAGATGCCTATTTAAATATTTCTTAATTAACAATTAAATTCATCCCTATATCTTGCATTTAATACTAGGGTTCTTAAAAGCACACTGACTGGAGAACCAAGAGAAAGCTGCATTTCTTGCTAGGCTTTCTTCAACAAGCCATCAACAATCTGGGTCCACACATTTGAAAATGAGGAGCAATAACACCACCCTGCCTTGGGATGCAAATCAAATGAGGTATAGCAAGAGCTGTGGAACCACAAGGTGTCACACAAATATGGGGTTCTCATTGTAGCCTATCACTTCTTAGTTCCTCATGTGATGTGGAAGGAAGTAGTGGAGTGAGGTTTGATGAAAACATTTGCAAATTCAATTATGTCATCTCCCAGGCTACCTGCCCAAACAATTCTTTAACTCCCATTAACCTCGAATGCAGTACACTTCCAAAATACTTTAATTATAAACAAATCTCTCCATAAAGAGTCCAACTATTCTGTCATTTTGAGAACCTCAATTGAATGTCTTGAAATATGTCTTTAATTCTGCTATTTTATTTTATTTATTTATATAATCTTTCTAAAATATTTTTATTTATTTGCATGGAGATAGAGAAGGAGAAAGAAGCAGAGAGAGAGAGAGAGAGAGAGAGAGAGAGAGAATGGGCACACCAGGGCCTCCAGCTACTGTAAATGAACTCCAGACACATGCGCTCTCTTGTGTATCTGGCTTTACATGGGCACTGGGGAATCGAACTCAGGTCCTTTTGCATTGCAGGCAAGCGCCTTAACCGCTAAGCCATTTCTTCAGCCCAACACCCAATTTTTTAATGTGAATACTGGAGATCAAACTT
>PVHP010029489.1:0-22382 GCA_004024765.1 Zapus hudsonius
TTCCATGAAGGATCCATACAGAACCCCAGAGAGAGTGATGGGATAAGCAAGAGACCTTATAACCACAGCCAATCAGTCAACACAGAATAAGCCAGCCAGACAGACACCAATGATTTTCAACGCAACCTCAAGCAGAAGTACAGAGACCTCTAAGACCTCAACAATAAAGCAGCCTTAATACTCACCCACCATGACTCAGGGAACTAAGCGGAAGAGGGGGTGGAAAGATTGTAAGAGCCATGGTGGGAGAGAACTCCCAGAGACATCGGCCCCCTCAGTAACATCAAACTAAGGCGGGTGGAACCAGGCTGACTCCTAGGCACTCCATAATCCCTTACCTCATGGACTGATCCAGACTGCCCACGGAGGAGGACCTCCAGCTGATTGGGGATAGGGAAGAGGGGCCTTGGGGAACTAGGGATAACAACTCATTATTTTCTCATACATTGTATCTAATTATGGATAATAAAGATTAAAAAAAAGAAACCTGTTCTGCTCTGGCTTCATTTTTACCTTGAGTTGTCTGTCCCTCATTGAGGTGATGATACTGGTTCAAGTGCCGGCCTGAGCAGTTCAGGCTCAGTGGCTTTGTCCGTCCAACACTAACGTCCAGTGTGACCCTGCATTTTGTTTAAGTGCTAAATTCCTTTGTTTCTATAGGAGGCTTTCATATAGTGTTGTGTTGAGGATTAAGCATGCTTATGTTTATACAATGACCTGTCATATGGCCAGATATGTGACTGTTTTCCCTTGCTAGTTCCTCTATAGCTGGCTCAACGTTGTCATGAGATGATAGACTTCATTTTTATGTGAAGGGACCCGTGAGGCATTCTGGGAGGCAATGCCCTGCAAGTCACTCCCCCTTCTTTGAGGGTACTGGGCATTTCTTTATTAGTAGGGATGTTTGCATTTGGAGACTAAATCTATTTGGAAACACACCCAAAGGTCAGTGCTCATGAAAGTGCAACAGAGGTTTGGTGCAAACAGGCACTGAAAATATGCTGCTTTCTTGGATACCCATAGTAGGAAGGAGGGTTGTGAATGCCAGAAACCCTTGGAGTTTGGCATTGAGATGACCTTTGGTTCTTATGAGACCTACATTTTTTCCAGCAATAATGTAAGAGAAATGTAAGGAGAAACAGAGTGAATGGTCAGGTGTTTACTGTAGCAAAGCTGTCTTCTGCCTGCTTTCTCTGGCCTTTTCCTATCTCTCTCCCTTTGCCGTTTACCCAAGCCTGATTCAAGCATGAGCTTCTTCAAGAGGCTTCTTGTGAACCTGCTCTCTGTATTGTACCTGTGTTTGCACGGATCCCTTGGCACTTTGCTCTACTGTGGTGTGGTTTTTACTGACTGTTGATTACATTTATTTCTTGTCTCCTTTAGGAAAATGTGAGCTTGTGGAAGTGTGGGGAGTAGTCTTTCATTTTTTTTTGTCATTCTTTCATCTCCTAGTCTGAGGAACAGATATTTTGGTGCAATGAATATTTTGGTGAAAATGTTTCAAAAATACTGATTGACAGAACCTGAATGAACATGTGCTTGTGTTTCTACGCCGCCATAGAGTACAGTCAATGAATTCTTATGGTAAAGACTGAGAGGGCTGTGATTTGGTGGGAATGGGAAAGTCTACGTTATCAAATTTCCTGGTCACTTTGGTCACATTAATTTAATGCAGAACACTGAGCATGTTGAATCTGCACTTGTTTATTAAGGAAGGATGCCTGGAATACTGGGGTCACATAGATCAAAGTTAAGCTTATTTATATTTCTAAGAAGAGCTGTAACTCTATAGCCAAATAACTTCACTTCTTTCTCTCTGCTTGGGCTTCTTCTTCAGTCAAATGGGGTTATATGAATAAATAACCTTTAAATTTCTGATATTTCTAAAATTTTATCTTTTCAGATGCTCTAAGGTCTCTATCATGCCCAAGAGTGCTCATTAGTATATAGTTATCTTTGGAAGGTGTAGAAGTTGAATTGGTCACTCTTTGAAAATGATACTTGCAATGAACAATTTTTATTATGGCTGTTTATTTTTAGTAATGCTTTAGAAATATCTGATAAATTAAAATGTTTGGATCAATTAAAGGTCGTCATCCAAGTTGAAGTTTCAGAAAAACAATGCTATTAAAAATATTTCAGGACAATAAAGAATGCCACCTTTAATAATCTTCATGAAAATATAGCATTTTTATTATTATGTCCTAAAATTTTTGTCTTTAATTTAAAAATCTCAATGTTACACAGCTGTAAAGGGGTAGAGAGATTAAGAGAGAAAGTGGTGTCTAGAATAAATATAGTTTTTCCTGGTAAAATTACAGACAGCATTATGAGTGTTCTGCCTGATTAACTTCTGATTATAACATTCTAATTGGAAAAGTCCTTCAGGCAAAACAGGACAAGCTATGTTATAATAGACCGAGAAGCACCCCTCCACATACACAGTCAGGCAACAAGTATTTAAGAGTGCTCTGGGGGGGTAGAGCTCTGGGTTGGGGACTCACAGACGAACAATAAAAGTTTGGCATATTCTGTCCTGAAAGCACTTACATTCTGTTGTGAAATCTGAAGTCAGTCTAATAATACAATGTCTTTATCGGTATACATCTATAGATTTTTATGCGCTCAATAACTAAACCCACCAAACCAAATCCTTAGCTTTTTTATTTTTTATTTTTATATTTTATTTATTCATATTCAAGCAGATACACAGAGAGAAAGAGAGAGAGAGGGAGAGAGAGAGGGAGAGAGAGAGCATCAGGGCCACCACCTTGTGGGTCAGGCTTATGTGGTACTGGAGAATTGAACCCTGGGCCTTACGCACTGGAGGCAAGTGCCTTAACTGTTGAGACATCTCTCCAGCCCCCCAAATCCTTAGTTTTAAAAGCAAAAATAAAACAATTGCATTGCAGTTTTTTTCTAAAGTAATTTTCCAAGTTCCACTTACCCCGAAAATTTCACATTGGCTTCTATACCTTCAACTCAGTAATTGACATTCTAAAACTTTTGGCTTGCCCAGATTTTCTTTTTCTTAGCTGAAGATCTTATGGCATTTGCCTGAAGACACCTTTGATTTGCCTTATGAATACATATTCCATTAGAAACAACGAAAAAGACTGGGGAAGTACTCAGTAAGTGCTTGCTTTGTGAACATGAGAACCTGAGTTGGATCCACAGAACCCACTTTAAGTTTAAAAACAAAAAGCTGGGCATGGTGACACATGCTTGTTATCCCAGTGCAGAGGAGGTCACCCTGCCTAGCTTACTCGGTGAGCTCCAGGCCAGTAGGGGACACTGTCTCAAAAAAATGTGGACACACACAAAGGGGGAAGAAAAAAAAAAAGAAAAACTGGCTACCTCAGGTGCAGTTCATAACCCTCTAACCTATGGACAGATCCAGTGTGCCCACAGAGGAAGGACCCCAGGGGGTAGGGGACAGAGAGGAGGGAAACGGGGACACCTTCACAAGATTTTGTTCGTACAATGTACATACTTACTCATAATAAAGATATTAATTTAAAAACTGTGGACAGTGTTTCAGGAATGACTTCAGAAGATTGTTCTTTGGCCTTCCTATACTCTGGCGTACATACAAGCATTCAGGTCTGTAAGTGCACATACACACACACACACACACACACACACACACACACACACACACACACCAACTGGGAAAAAGATGCAGAAAGACACAAACAATATTTTGTATTTAGGGGCTGGGGAGATGGCTCAGCAGTGAAAAGCACTTGCCACTTAAACACGGTGGCCTGGGAGAGCCTGAGACCAGCCTAGTTTGATTCCTCTAAACTCATGTGACAAAAGTGGATGTACTGGCCCAAATTGGCATTTCTCGATTGTGGGAGAAACCCCATTTCAAGAATGCACCCGGGTGAACATAGAAAAGGGCACCCAAAGCTCTCCTTTGGTCTTGATAGACAAGCAATGTGTGTCTGCATCTGCATATATGTGCACACACCACAATACTGCAACACACATATTTATTTATGCATCATCTGCATAGTTTATGGTTATTTTATGTTTTTTCATTTTACTTCTTTTCATAAGTTTATTATTTATTTGCCAAGAGAAGAGAGAGAGAGAAGAGAGGACAGAGAGAGAGAAGAGAGGAGAGAGAGAGAGAGAGAGAGAGAGAGAGAGAGAGAGAGAGAGAGAGAGAGAGAGAGAGAGAGAGAATGAGCACATTAGGGCTTCCTGCCACTGTAAACACACTCCAGACACATTTGCCACTTTGTGCATCTGGCTTTAAGTGGATACTAGGGAATTCAACCCAGGCAATGAAGCTTTGCAAGCTTTCACCACTGAACCTTCACCCCAGCCCTTGTTTTACTTGTTAAGTGGAACTAATTTGAAGAAATCAACCAGACAATAGAAAGCGTGGATCCTGTGTTGCCAGTGTGGCAAACAACTAGGTAATCACTGAGACCTTACAGGGTGCCAAAAGCCTTGGGAAGATGGACTACCACCCATTGATCCTTCTCTTATCAGATTTCATTAGAGCCACTTCCGGATCTTCTGTGGACAGTCGTTTTAGCTGGGATAAGACATTACCTGGGAATAATGCCAAATAAGCTAATCTGTGTTAATGTGCTATATATCTGATTAATGCTTGGTTTGTAAACACAGTGCCTCTCAAGGGCCAAGCCAGTAGCTTGTAGAAAGACTGCTAGGCAATATCGGATGAAAGGGTGAGCCCCAGGCTCCTCTGAGGGTCCACTTTGTGTGGATCAGCTCTGGTGAGTTGAAGGATTGGGGTCCAGATATCCGGTTTAACTTATTTTAATTAAAGATTAATATATGATATAATCTGATTTTAAGGTGTTGATAATTAATTCAGGAACTTTGAAAACACTGCATGGTCTTTGAAAAATATCTCTGGAGGGATTGCCTCTCCCCCCCCTTTCCCACTAACTGTCTGCTGCTTGCACAACTCATAGCTCTCCATCCCATGGAGCATTCTAGCAATCCCACTGAGGACGGGCCTCAGGGGAATGGGGGCAGAGAGGAGGGAAATAATGGTACCAACACTTGACTTGTACATATTTAAAAAATATCTCTGGACACTGGTATTTGCCTGTAATTCATCATGTCTTGATTAAGAGCATTCCCCAGGTTGCATACTAATATCCTGAGTATCTGACTGAAGGCTAGGGTAGAGAGATATGTGGTTAAATCCAGAACCCAGGTGTGTCAGTCAGCTTTGTGTTGCTGTGATCAAACACCCGAGAAAACCAGCTTGATGAAAGGTTTATTTTGGCTCATAGCTTCAGAGATTTCAGACCATGGCCAGTTGGCCCCATTGCTTTGGGCTATGGAGAAACAGCACATCATGGCAGGAGGTTTATGGCAGAACGAAGCTGAGAGAAAGAGAGAGAGAGAGAAAGAGAGAGAGAGAGAGAGAGAGAGAGAGAAGAGAGAGAGATGCACCCCTTCTTCAAAGTCATGTCCCAGGTTTCTTGTACTATATCCCACCTCTTAAAGGATATACCACCCACTTGTATTTCCATACACTGGAGGCCTTAGCCAATGGGCCTTTGGGGGGACAATGAAGTTTCAAATTGTAACATCGGGCATGGAAACACAGGAACCAGGAATCCAGGGCAAGGACCTAGGTGCTACAGGAGTGAATGGAAAGAGAGCAGAGTAAGATTGGCTAGGTCCCATGCCTTCTCTATTCTGCTTGGGACAGATCTCAAGTGACTAGAAGGCTTCTGTCAGCTTTAGAAAATGACACTCGTTTTTCTTTGATGTGGAGGCTGCTGTCTCATGGAGAGCTCTGTTTATTCTTTGGTTTGCCAGGTCCTCCTGAGCAGAGCAGATACCAGGGTCCTGCCCTACCAGCAAGCAAACAAGCCCTCAGTGAGACTTCCTCTTGGCTCTTAACCAGAGGATTAGCAAGGACGTAAAGAAACACTGGAGTGAGCTTCGAAGATTGTCTTCTTGGCACTGAAGTCAGCCAACAGCTGGCCTTCAGGACAAATGCAATCCTGTAATTCAGAACCAAAAAACATAATTTTCAGACAGATCCCGAGAGTCCACTGGGGCAGTCTGGTACTTAGATGCCATCAGACCCTTGTTCAGTGCAAAGAATCTCTTTGTGCCAAAGGCTGGGTCCTAGCAGGGACTCAGGGACCCCCAAATGACCTTGACAAGTGGGATTCTCAGACAAGCTGGAGGTGGTAGTGAAAGCTGTGTGTGGCCGATGAGCATACAGGAGCATACCTTGAACATGATCAGCACTCAATGAGTGGTTTACTCTGTTTTCAGGACATGGGGGTATAGGACAATATATAACATCTGTAGCTCTTTTTTCCCCTCATTGGCTGGTCATTAGGGGAAGCTCTGTGCTTGACTAAGATACTGCTTAGTTCAGCCACACTGGAAAATTTCTGAGGGTGCAGTCAGTATTCATTTTGTATTCTTCTTTATGCTGTGCCTTTTCCCTGCAGCAACAAGGGATGGCTTTAGGATATTATTTCAGGAATGGGTCCGAGCAGTCACCAGGGCTGAACAAAAGAGAGCTAGTTGGTGTAGATTTTATTGTTTTGGAACAAAAGAGATTTCTATGGGAAAAGTGTGTGTGATGATGAGAGTAAGGAGACAGGGTGGAGAATGGGAGGAATAGGAATCCTGGTATGAAAGGAACCGCCTCCATGTGACTTATGTGAGTCTTCTTAGGGGCTGATTTTTACCACTGTATTTCCTAGTTGTAGACATTTATGATTGTCGTAGCCTTCTTCTGGAATGAGCACAATACAAATAATATCTTATAGCCTTTATGTCTACCCATTGTTTACATTTATCCTGCTTGCTTTGAGATCTCTCCACACAAACACACACACACACACACACACACACACACACACACACACACACATATTCCTACATGATATCTATGTATAGATGCCCACTTCTACATGCATATGTGTAGATAGTCATGCTGTTTTTCAGAATGATTTAAAAGTAATTTACTTACATTTTGGTTGTTTGTCCCTTTGGTGTATACTTTAATTTAAGACGTGTTCTTAGGGCTATCCCAGTATACTGTCAGCTTCAGGACATTTAAGGGACACAGTGCTTTATAGAGGCTCACATCCATATTTTCATTTTTCAAATGGCCCAACAGTGGCCTGTATGGCATTTTGCCCTCTCTATATTGAATCAATTCTGGGGTGAGGAATTGTATTAAGTGGTCATATTCTTAGCAGCCTCCTCTTCCTCCTCTTCCTCCTCCTCCTTCTTTTTCCTTAGCCTTCTTTAATAAGGACATTTTCACTGCCTTGGTGTTTTTGGATAATGGCATTATTTATTTATTTTTTAAGTTTTATTGATAGCTTTCATAATTATAGACCATAACCATTATGATTCCCTCTTCCCTCCCCCATGTTTCTTCCCCCTCTCACATAGTCTCCGTTGACAATGACATTTTTAAATCATATTGGTTCCTATCTTTTTTTTTAATAAAACATTCTTCGCCCTGTCAGGCGCTTCCTTGGGGTTAGGTTCTGGCTCAGTTGAGGCCATTCTTCTTTGCCAGTGTGTTCCACAGTTCCCTTGTAACACTTTCAGAGGCAAGCAATGGGTATCACCCCTCACAGGCCAGGCTAATTTTGACCACTCGGTCAAGATGTTGCCTGGATTCTCCATTACATAATTACTTTATTTTCCTTGTAACTAAAGTTTGTTGGAGTCCTTTATGGCCACACAAATCCTTTGCTATGGATCATTACTAGCAGCTCTGATGATTATCATCCAGTCTTCACTCCACTTGACTCATAGGCAGGATTTGAAATGGTGAGTATTAGGAAGTCATAAGGTGACTGGTTTTAGAATGTATGTAGCTAATAGCCAGCATTCACTTGGAGAGGATAAAGTTCCCTTTCCTTTTTTAAAAATCTGGGACACCAGAGCCTGTTGAGGTTAAGTCCTCACATTTCATAGCTAGCTAGTCCATTATGACATTTGATGAGCTGACATCATGTTCCTCTTGTATATGACCTATCTTTAGCTGTCTGGCTTTGGGGCTGGGTAGAGTGGCATGAATTGTGTCTCATAGGGCTGAGAAATCAGTTTATTCTGTGTCTTTCTTCTTCTCATCCCATCACAATGGATTGATCCATGCTTGGACTTCTCAGGGTTTTCTTTACTTAACTTGTTAAATGGTTTTTCTTCTCTTGATTCCTGACCCTTGGGAGAGGAAGGGGAGAAACACCTACCTCTCAGATATTGACAAAACAGTGTGTATACAGAATAAATAAATAAATAAAAGTAGGCAGGCAGCCAACTTAGAGGAGCCTGCAGCCCTGCCCCCTGCAGGAGCTTGCACTTTGGGGTCCACAATTCACACATTACAACAGATAAACAGGACGATCACAGTGCTGGGCCTCTCTGCCTGGGAGGGGGGTTGCTTTTCCTGTGGTCGAGGCTATCTGTGCTCCCCAGTAAGTCCAGGAACAATCTCCACTTATTACACCAGCTCAAAACCAAGGACTGTTTACAGCCACATGCCGACAGGACACTAACCCTCACTCATTACTGTCGCGGTGGGGATTTATCTGCTCTACACTCTCCTTGCATGGGGCCCACATCTTCATCCAGTAAAATCACATGTTGTTAACTCAATATATACAGCGAAAACAGCATGAATAATGGAACCTTTAATCCTTATTTCTCAAAATTAGATTTCCACTTTATCCTTCTCCCGTTTCCACTCTTAAAAAAGAATTCTTCTCAGTGCCAAGCAGAATAGATGTTGTCAAGACCTTAGCTGTAAGCCGAGTCTGTGGTATTTCCATTCCATTACCAGGTACGTTTGCAGATCCAATTTCTGGATGGATTGATTGCATTTCTTCCCCTGGTCACTTCACACGTGACACACAAGAAATTAACATCACCCTTGTAACAGAGAAAGAGATGGCCCATTGACATGGTATGTTTCAGAAAATGGAGTGAAATTTTATTCAGAACATGAAGATGCACACATTCCTATCTCTTTCTTAGCTTGTCTCCATAAAGAGGTTTATTGAGTTGAAATTATTTTTGATATTAAATCAGTAAACAGGAATACTAAATTAAACTTCAAGGATGGGCTTTGTCCAAGATTGGTGGGAGGTATTAAGACCCTTTTGTAACATATATAGTATTATATACTATTCAGGCAAATACATCTAAGGGTTTTACTAAGGACATTCAGCTTGTTAAATTTTCATCATTCCAAAGATAGGTCAATAAAAGCAAATGAACTAGATTTTCATTGGCTGTTAAGGAAATCTGATGCATAGGTTAACTGTGTGTTCCTTTTAAAGGCTTAGAAATAGTCACTATTCTTTTTTTTCCAAATTTATATTCTAATTCTCAATAGTAATTATATTGTTCATCTAAGATACATACACCACAGACTTAGACACATTTATTTATTGGACTCCAAAACTGATGGTGATATTTCTGTATTTTTTAATAATCAATATTTTTACTATGAGTAATTATATACATTGCATGATCAAATCTTGTGATGGTGCCCTCATTTCTCTCTTCTCTGTCCCCTACCCACTGGGGTCCTTGGTGTGTATACTGGAGCTATCCATAGGGTAGGCGGTTATGAACTGCACCAGAGGTAGCCAGTTTTTTTTCCCTTTGTGTGTTGTTGCTGAGGGGGACCATGTCTCTGGATATTCTCCCCCACCATGGCTCTTACATTCTTTCTGACCCCTCTTCCCCTCAGTTCCCTGAGTCATGGTGATCACCCACTATTTTTAAGTACCATAGCTCTGTGTGTTTGAGTGTGTACATGGATATGCATACGTGTGGGCATTGTTTATGTATACAGTCTGTGTATGAGCCAAGATTAGATGCTATGTGTTGCATGAAGTATGTCTCCGGGGTTAAGAGGTTAGTATCTGGTATTCAGCAAATTCCAATGACAACTCTAGGATCTTCACTTCCCATCTGTAAACTGGTGATGACTGTGAACCTTCTCACAAGGCTGTCATGAGCACCGAACATTGCCAGGCACCTGAAGGGTTGGCAGGGAGCCTGGCACGCACCACGTGTGCAGGTGGTATAACTGTCAATTTAGCATGGACTGTGTGATCCTTTTGGAAACCACTGACTTAAAACAAAACAAAGTCACATAAGTTTAATCTACACTGATCATGAAGGTGGCCAAGCTAATAGATTGGTTTGGAGTGACCTATTCATTCCATGAATTTCAATATATCTTATAAATTTCTATCAGAATATCTTGTAAGTTTATATCTTTTTATCACCCTCAGGTAAAGGAATTTTTTTGACACTTCTGCCTTTGGATGGCTCTTTGGCATCTTCTTGAAGAGACGTAAAGTCTTCATCAATGGAAACCACTGTGGGAAATAACATGCTGTTCACTACTGCTTGTTATGCTGGGCTTTGAGAAGCCTGACAAGAAAGTTTAGCCATGCACTAAGGTTATATGAGAGGGGTGGGGTTATATGTGGTGCTGAGGTCTAAACATAATACCTGAGGGCTGCAGCCAGCCTTGTTCAGGCTGTCCCTGCCCTCGGCCCCTCACTGCAACAGCATGAGACACGTCATACCATCAAGGCATTTGCTTCGAACATTAGCAAATCAGCTGTCAGGAAAATACACATTCCTGTGTTCACTTCATAAAGTGGGAACTAAAGGCAAGAGAAAGGGAACCATTCTCCCAATTCTTTCCAAATATGCCTGTGCTGAAGCCAATCTGAGCAGGAGAGGAATTCATTTCTCCGTTTTTACCCCATCCAGCTGCCCTTGCCCATCTTTTAACCAAGTCACAGAACGACTAGTCCAAAAGTCCTCACATGGATGTGATGTTTTGTAACTTGTAATGTTAGAATCTCTTCTGAGAGTCTGTCAGAACTAAAGATGATCTGAGAGACACATGTGCACCAGTGTGAGAGTGTCCCTGAGTGGAAAGGGCAGTCAGTGTCCATCCAAGAAGTTCCAAAAAGAGAGAAGGGAGAGGGGGTTAGGACAAGTAAGGGAAAGTTTATCTATCTATCTATCTATCTATCTATCTATCTATCTATCTATCTATCTATCTATCTATCATCTATCTATCTAATCTATCATCTTTGAGAAATTCCTGAATTTACTGATCAATGTTGTTTACTGATGGTGTTTTATATTTAGTGTGTCTGTTCATCTTTGGTGATCTTCTATTTTGCTTTTTGTTTTGTTTTCCCTGTTAGCATGTGTGGGCACATATGTGTGTGTGCATATCTGTGTGCCCATGCATGTGAAAGCTAGGGACTGTCTTCCTCTATTGCTCTCAACTTCATTGGTGGAGGCAAGGTCTCTCACTTGAACTCAGAGTTTCAAAGATTCACTTAGTCTAGCTTGCAAGCTTGCCTCTGAAACCCCCTGTCTCTGTCTCCTGAATTCTGGTTTATAATCAGGCCTTCACATCCACGGGGTTTACACTTGTGCTGGGGAATCTAATTCAGGGCTTCACACTTGCTGCATAAGCACTTTATCCACTGAACTACCTTCCCCACATCTTCTTTTGTTCTTTAAAGAGAGGATGACTATATAATTAGCACTGCTCTTCTCATTCTCCTTGTTGCTGTAATTGTTGCCCTTCTCTCTTCCTTCTTTCTCTTCCTCCTTTGAGATGATGTCAATTGCTTTTGCCCCAGAACACTCTAAGCTCTTTGTGCCCTGTGGATCAGGTTTGGTCATTGCTGGCGGGTGCCCATTAGCAGATGGGCAGTTTTATAAGTGACAGCATTACTTCCTTTCTAGGCTGTCCAGATCAGTCCCTGCAGCAGATTTAATGACTGGATGTGTGATTGCTTTGGCAAAGTGTCATTTTCTCAGAAACTATATTTGGTTTAAATGTGGCTTTTAAGGTTTCAGTAGAGATGGTTCAGGATTTTGTAAAGTGTAATTGTCATGAAGCCAAGAAAAATGGTAAATCATTCAAGTTTTATGAATGGCCAGTGGTTCTTTTCTAAGCCCATGGCTGTTTTCTTGGTGATCCCCACCTTCAATGCTGTCTGGTTCACAGCTCCAAGGCCAGGGTCAGGGCCTAAGGATGAAGTAGAGTAGCATTTAGCCATCAGCCCTGCTTACAGGCTACTTGATTATTCTTATGAAATCTTAGTTGTGATTTTTCTGTGTAATATGATGGATTCTAATCAACTTAATTGAATACTTATTTCATATCATACTGTGTCTTAGAAGTGGGAAAATAGGTACAGAAAATGTCATAATTCTTAAAAAAGTCAATGATTATTTCTGAATTTACATCGGGACTAGTGTATATCATGACTCTGTAGGACAGAGATGCGCTGAAATTTGGTTGGTTTTATTTTAGACTTAAGAGAACACTTTTATAGAAAAGGAAATTTGTCTTTTTCTTATTTCTTGGTAACAAAACAGCTGCCCTGATCTTGTTAATATGGGTCAATGCCAAGGTGTCCTGAGTGTGGTTTGCAACCAAAGCACATTCTGTCAGCTGTTCAGTCGATTCCACATGTTGAATGGACCTCTCTCTGTCATTCTCTCTCTCTCTCTCTCTCTCTCTCTCTCTCTCTCTCTCTCTCTCTCTCTCTCTCTCACACACACACACACACAGAGGAGAGCTGCATTGATTCATGAAATTAAACTCCTTTATGCTTTTTCTAGCTTGGATTTTCCTTAAAGCATGTGCTCTTCTCTTTCAAGCCCATAAACCCTGCAATGAGATGTGAGCCTACAAAATATAACAAGAATCTAGTCGGTTACCCAGGGCGGGTCATCCCTGCAGGGTCCCACTCATTAGGACCTAGGTGAAACAGCAGAACATGTCCAAAACAGGTCCTTTGTGATTTTATCATAGTGATAGGTTCCTGAATTGTGAATATGAAAGAATGAACACCCATCTAGGAAATACAGGCAGTAGGGCTTTTCAAAAGAACCTAATTTTTCTTCCCCTTCTGTCCAGCAGGGGGTAGTCTGACATCAGAGTTGTTCACAAAAGGCCTGAAAAGGCACTCAAGTCTGTAGCAATGCACTTTGAAGGGCCCTCCACATCAGAACAGGTCTTGTTACCTTGATGAATCAGAACTGCCACTCAAACAGTGCTAAATGATATCAGCACAGAGGCCACTCCAAGCTTCATCGTAACTGCAGAGAAAAGAAATGAAAGAGAGCACTTCGTTTCTCGCAGGAGCAGCTCAGGCTTTGACAGGACCACCTTTGTTTCTGTTATTGGGTTTGCAAAGGTGCATGGCTTTATTTCCCTTCTTGGGAGTCTTCTTTAAGGCTGCCATATTGGTTAAGCCTCCATTGCTAAGTCATTGCCTTGATGATAGCGATCACCCCCAATGGGAAGACTTCCTACTTCTGCTCCCTTCTTGGCAAGCCAAACTATGGGTAAGATCCTTTCTCTAGTTTTATGGGTAAGATCATTCCTAAATTGCTCTTGGATGTTAGAAGCTTGAAATAGTATCTTCTGATTTCAAGAAAATAATTTATAAATTATATACTATACAACTATATAACACACACACACACACACACACACACACACACACACACACACACACACACATATATATATATATATATATATATATATATATATATATATATATATATATATATATAATAAACTTGAGGGTCTGGATTTGTATTGTCCATCATGGTTGTCATTAGCCACACATGACTTTTTAAAATTTGAATTGATTAAATACAATTCTCAGTTCTTCAATCACTGGAGACCCACTCCACAGCCACATGTGGCGAGGGGCTACTGTGTGGGATGCTGTAGGCACTGACTATCCCATCCTGTCAGAAAGTTCTAGAGGATGTCACTGGTCTAGAGATCCTGTAAGCTCTTATTCTGGGTACCGAAGCAAAACATTCCCAAAGAACCTCCTCCATGCTACCATTTCCCTTAGCCTTCTCATCCTGATGAGCCATAAGGGGACCTTTTGTGGGTCTCTGTATGGGTCTATAACATTGAGATCATTGATATGTTCTGTCTACAGGCAGTGACAGCCCCAAACACCACCTTCTTTATGACTGATTTAGTCAGATTAGCTAAAAACAGACAACAGAGAACAATAGTTTAAAAAATTGGTAGCAATGGAAAAATCAGATTCTAAATAAGCCTGTATCATCTATTGACAGGAAACATGTATTCCACATGAAGTATCAGAAGAGAAGATTGATCTCAGGTAAGAAAAAAATCTGTGAACCTGATTTACATTTCACAGTTATGTTTTCTTCTCCATGTTTACTTTTCTCCCTGTTCTTTCATCAAAATGTGAAGGTTTTGTAACACATGGGCAGTGGTGAAATAAGAACACTCACTGGGAAGATGGAAAACATTGCTCTCTTCTACCTACAAAGAAACAAGAGGTATAATGAGTATAATTATTATTTATGTTCCCCTTTCTCTCCCAAGTTTAAGTAATAAATTATATGGGCACTACATAATTTGTAGTAAGCCCTAAATGTTTATAAATTGACTAAATTTAGGAAGGCCTTCCTTGTTAATATTTCAGTTTGCATTTCCCTCTGAATTGCAGGCACCTTCTTCTTCCCACCTCTAGCTTGCTCCCCTCCACTCTGATAAAAAAAAATTATCAATCCTTAAGGGAAAGTCTCCTATCTCCTGTAAGGCCTCATTCTGATTTCTGTCTCTTCCTGGGTAATCATTTTAAAACTCAGAGAGATGATTCCGTGGTTCCATTTGTATTTGTACACTTTGGAAAGAATGTGAATCTCATCACAACCCTGTCCTTTCGTGACACTGATTCAGTTTACAGAGTTGCCCAAGTCTGCTTTGGTGCCTCAGTTGTTCTGTTTATGGAGTAGGGCTAGCCATGTTTGAAAACTGCCTGGTGGGAATAAAATGAGAAGAAATGTAGCTGAGTTTGGAAAGCACTTTGAAGTTTTTAGATGAAAGATACTGCCGTAATTCAAAGCTTCAGCTAAGAAACATCCCATGCTTATGTTTATGTTTAACATCCTTGGATGGGTGGCACAATGCCCCTGTGCAAATCTAACCGCTCACGTCTTACCCTTGAACACCACAGCAGTCACTAGGGGATCCTCATGCCCGAGTGAAGAACCAGGGGCATGGAGTGCAGGACTTTCTCTTTCTTCCCAAACACCTGCAAACTAGAGAAGGGGGAACATTCTCTCAGGGCACAGTGAAGCAGCAGCCTCTGACAGAAAGACAGCTGCGAGAGCTTTGCCTGGGATGCACATGATTTTATTTGCATTTTTATTTCTGTGATTTAACTGAAGACACAGTTTGTGTCTGCCAAATATCCCTGGCCTACCGAGGGATCCAAGGTAGAAGTGCCCAGAGCAGCCTGACTTAGGAGGAAACCCCGGCAGCCCACCACTGCATCCCCAAACATTTAGTAATAAAAAATCTGTTGTTCTTTGGTCGCCAGGATTTAACAAGCCTAATCCCTAGGAGAGGCAATAAAAATTCATTAATCTAATTAAATACTTCTTATTGCCAAAGTGACTTTGTAGAGTAGCTTTCTGAAGGATAAGTGCAGAGTAAAATGGGGTCCCAGCAGAGAAACAAACGCTAGACTTGAGCAAGCGGGTGCACGCTTCATTAAACTCATAATTATCCTTTGGTTCTAAGTAGCTGATAATATTTAATGAGTATCCAAGATAATTTAAAGAAAATGTTTACTAATGAGGTACAAACAGTGCCATGGAACACAGATACCTAGGGTGCCATAACCGTGTATCTTCCCTCTGTATCTTGTTCATTGGCTATTGGGAGAGAGACCTAAGGCATCGTCGCAGACATCTGAGTCGAGTGGGAATAAAGTTGATGGTTGAAACACATTGCTAGAAGCCAAATGTGTAGAAAGTTCTATGAAGCAGAGAGAATGCTAAAGAAATTTATTACTAGACTCTGGGGGTTGCAAAAACAAAAGCTTTGAGAAAAGACCAAATGTCCTGCTATGTGAGAAATAGTTGAAGAGCTTGAAATATTTGTGGGGCTATCCCCTAGAAAATGTGTAGATTTGTTCTCACTGTCATAAGAACACAAAATGCAGACCGACAGGTGAACGGTCCCAGAAAGTAGAATATTGTAATATTTGGTATTGACTGAAGAATGTAGAATGGGTTTCCTTAATGGGTAATGAAGTCCTGAACACTCTAGGGTGACCATGGTGGGTATTGAAGAGAGAATTGTTGGGAGTTTGCTAAGTATTCTATTCCCCTCTGTGGAGAATTTAAACATTTGCTGAATTCAGAAGTGACCATGTGACTTGTTCTGGTCAACGAGATGTGAGTCAGATTGACATGTGCCATATGCAAGCAGGAGGTTTCAACTGCTCTGCTGTGTCTCTTACTTCTTTATCTCAGAAGGTGACAATGAGTGTCCTCAAGTGGCCTATGTGTAGCATGGGCTGAAACAAACCCTTGGTGTTGTTTTGAGTCTTCAGGATTCAGAAGTTCCATTGTGCTGTGTCATGAGAGAACCAATCTTCACTGATGAAGACTGGATTTTGATGAGCTTTAATGACACTTCTGGAGCTAAGGTTTAAGAACTACTTTGCTAAGACTCATTTTAGGCTGTGATAGCATCTTCAGCGTTTTTCACTTCCAGCTCTTTAGTTTCCTTACTTTTCCTCGTGCTTGAGTTGTGATTATCTGAAGATATAAAGTCAATGAAAAATCATGAGTTGCCAAGATATAACTCAGTAACAGAGTGATTAGCTAGTGTGCTTGAGGCCTGGGTATGACCCAGAACATCATACATTGTCGGTTACCCTTGAAAATTATCAAAACCACCTATGGGTGCTCTCTGTGTACATTTACAGTGTACAGTAGTTGGCCTGTTTTTGAGGATCACGCTTCATGCGAGGCATTTCTAGAATTACACATGAAGAAGCGTGGCGCCCATGTTTGGGGAAGCACCAAGAAAGTGGGGTCAGACTCCTGGAGGAAACGGAAAATAGTAACTCCTTTTTTTGTGTGAGCTGGGGCTATGCTGCTGTGTGGGTTCAGTGTTCTCTGATGTTATGTGAACTTCTGTGGTGTGGTTGTACCAGCCTTCTTGTCTTTCTCTCAAGTGTTGGCAACCAAGTGATCCCAAACCAGAATTTCAGGCAGCCGCAGAGTAGGGAGACTATTAAATCTGATCAATATCCTTTTGTGTGTATTTCTTAACAGAGATGTTTTTAAGGGGTAAATGGGTGACCATGGAATGCTCCACCATATCCAATATCTACCAATCTTTACCTTGCCTGGGAATTGGCACAGCAGTGAGTTAAAACATATATGCAGTCTTATTTGCTTAGCCTGTTTCATTTATCAATAAGGAAACACAGAAAATAAATAAACAAAGATGAAATGAACTGTGACATCCAGGGAATGTTTTCAGTGCTGAAGGCAGTCAGCCTAAAATTGAGGCAAGCTCCATTTTCTTGCCTATTCGCCTTCAGAGAAGACAAGCAAATATGAGGACAAAGCATTTCACAGGAGCCCTTCAATGACCAGCAGAAATGCCAGAGGGATAGGCAAGGGACAGAAGGGGAGAGAAGACAGACTGACTATACAGATTAAAGGAAAGACAAGGCAAGGCCAGACTCATCCAAGTCTTCAAGCACCAGGAAAGCACCATACAGCATACATGAGAGGGAAATGTTAAGTTAACCAGCAGCCTCTGTCAGTCAGCAATTGCAGCAGCAAGCGGTGGCCAATGCCTCAAAACCCTGTAGCTTTAGGGATTTGGTTCTTGTGGAAGGTTAAATAATGGATACCCCAAGGTGCCAAGTTCTAATCCTTGGAACTTGTCAATGATCCTTTATTTAGATACAAAGGTCTCTGCAGACATAATTATTAAGAGTCCTGAGATGAGAAGACCATTCAGGTTATGTGAGTGAGCCTTAAATGTCTTATAGGAGAGTGGTGAAAGGAGAGCCCATGGGTGGAGGGGACACTGGGCCACACTGGCAGAGTTTGGAGTGATGTGGTAACTGTCACCAGGTAGCATATGCTCTCCCAGGCCTTGAGAGTGAGTTCATGGTCTTCTGTCCTCTGAACTGTGAAGGAATGAAGTTCTGTTGCTTTCAGCCGTCTGGGTTGTAGTAATAAAAATGTGAGTGGATCCTGGTGGTGCAGGCTGGACTTCCAGCTTGCAGGCAAAGAACAAAAATTCCCAGTAAAGATTCTGTCCAGTCTCTGGTGTTACCCATGGGCCCTGGTTTCAGTGCAGACAGGTCCCCACGAGGAGCCTGGGATGGAGCCAGGGTCCTAGGGTATTGGGTGAGCAGGAGCTGGGGGGGGTAAGGAGGAGGTAAGGAGGGGGAACTTCTGTTGTTTGCCACCTTGAGATGTCCTCTTCTCCAGAAATGAGTGTTTCTGGTTAAACTCTATATGCATGCAAATTTCAGTCTTTTCCAACCCAATGGGAGATCTTTTGCCTAATAGGGGGTCTATAAGCTGTAATAGTTTGGCTTCTGTTGCTTCACAAGAGGCAGAATTCTAGCTAATAACAGGAGACCAGCATTGCGCCTGGATGATATTTTCAGAAGACGACATACAGATAAAACTCATCATCAGGGATCAAGTAAGATGACTTTTTAGCAGTACTCACAAGGCTCACGACTAGGGGCTGGTTTTAATGCAGGAAGAGTGTGATTTTAACAGCTGCCTTTCTGCCTCTGAGTGCGGGTTTGCAGATGTGTTTGCTATTGTGTGGCACAAAAGGTGCCAGCCTAGTAAGCAGCCATGGATAGGGCACGGGAGCTGTCTGTTCACATCTGGAAATATGAGTGTTCCAGAAAGGCTTGAATACTTCATCCTGTAGAAACCGTGAGATTCATAAAACTGTCTTTTAGCCATTTTAGAGTTGAATCTTTCTCACCCTCCAAAGTACTCCTTCAAAAACTAGCAGGCATTTTACAATTGAGCAGAGAAGCCGATACTTTTAAAACCGCTTTAAGGGGCACAGTAAATGGAAATAGCTATCTTCACTTCAGACCAGCTGCGAATGCAATCTCTATTTTATGTAAAACGAAATGATACCTGGTTAGCTTTATTTTTTAATACTCATCTTTATTATTTTTTCCTGAATTTTATGGATGCTAGAGAAATATTCCATTTACAAATTTATATTCCCAGTGTTAAGTTATGCAGAATGATTGTTTAAAGCTATTAGAAACTTTGCCTATTCTCAGTTCATCCTTGATTTGCTTGCCACCCACAATCCCCACGATGACCAGTAAATAGCTTTTCCCAGACCCATTCTTGTAACATGAAATAGAAATTTGAGGCAATTTTCTGGGTAATTGGAAATGCAAAACCTCATTCCACCTTGGAAATAGTTTGGGCTAATTATCCAAATACTTTAGTTTGCACTTTTCCAGTTAAGGCCATTGGTCCCTTCTTTCTTGATCCCCATCTTCCTTCTAGCCTGTAGGTCAGAGCCTGGGTCTCCACCAGGCCTTCCTTATCACCTCCCAGGCAATATCTGTGGTTTTAAGTTTATTTGATAAAAGAGATATTGAGTTGTGCACTCCACTTTCTAAAAGTTTAGGAAGAAAAAAGACTTTCTCTCTGAGATTTCATTTTTTTGGGTTCCTTGTGCATTTGAAGAAATCATTATATATACTTATATATATGTATGTATATATGCATGGGGCAATTTATAATTTGCAAAAATTAGAGAACGAGTTTGGAGGTTTTCAGGCCTTTATATATAATGTACTTCTCAGGAAACAGATGTTGGCTTGAATATGCACCTGAAAGAAGTATGTCTCATTCCCAGGCAGAGATGATGTCTTCCTCAGGGGAGGGAGAGAGAGAGAGAGAGAGAGAGAGAGAGAGAGAGAGAGAGAGAGAGAGAGAGAGAGAGAGAGAGAGAGAGAGAGAGAGAGAGAGAGAGAGAGAGAGAGAGAGAGAGAGAGAGAGAGAGAGAGAGAGACAGAGACAGAGACAGAGAGACAGAGACAGAGAAAGATAGAGAGACAGAAACAGAGAGAGAGCGAGCAGAGGTAAGCTTTTTCTCTCGCTTTTAGTGAGAGACTAAAGTGATCCAAGCTGAAGATTAAGATAAGGCTATCTCAGCACACCCCATGTATGGGTGCAGAGAGGAACTCACGCTGCTTGTAACCCAGAAAGATTCCAGTGTCCCTATGGCAGCACAGGATCATATATAATTTTCTCAGAAGGACTATGAGTTCATGGTATGAATCTATTGCCTTTCCCCCTCACAGACAGTGATTCTGCATTCCTGTGTCTTCACATGAGCATCTCTCTCTCTCTCTCTCTCTCTCTCTCTCTCTCTCTCTCTCTCTCTCCTCTTGTCTTCGGAGAGTCCTTTGGCTTCCCACAGATCCCCTCTGTGCCATCTGTACTGACTGAAACACAGGGCTCATAGCTTGCCTTAGTTTTCTTGGTGTGCTTTTATACTTTCGTAATCCACAGTTGCAGAATTGTGACACAGCTTGGCCCTATGGGCAGAACTTTGAAGTATACATTCAAGAAAGTGCATTTTGAAAACCTATTTGAATTCATATTTTCTTGCATGGAGCCTATCCACAGCACAGCTTTTGGTTACTAGTTTAACATCTCTAGTCCATGATGGTTCAGAAACACCCACCATTGGCTCCTTAAAACTCCCTGAGTCAGGCCACACAAGCCAGGGAGAAGCCAGGGGAGAAAGAGATTTCACTCCATTGAGCCAGGACCTATTTGAGAAGCTGTTCCTAAAGCTGTGGATTCTTTCCCTGTTGGCATAGCTTATACATACAAACAACACTGTGTGTAGTAACACTCTGGGATCCATCTATGAACTCCCGTCAATAATCCAGGCATTAGATATTGTATTGTAAAATGTGAAATGAAGCCTATATACAATGGCTCAGAAAACTGTGACCAGAGAGTGATTTATTATCTGTGAGTTCTGGTTGCCTTAGCTTAATGGACTGAGGGGCTATAGGGACCTGCCCAAGAGATATTGACTTTTTGTTTCATTCACCTCCAGCAAAGGAAATGAATACAGTACATTTAGTGGTTATACTATCAAATGTAATATTCTTCCCATCATAATTAGACTTTTGCTGAACAATTTTCTGTTTCTCTTGTTTTAGAAGGATATTGATGACAGTTTTCATTTCCACTGCAGTTGGTGGTTGATATTTTTATTTAATGCTAGATGTCTTGGGCATTTGTGTCATAGAACATAAAGGCTCAGAAGAACAATTTGGGACAATGCATGCAGACATTTAGGATTTATTATTCCAATGATTTATCAACTCACAAAGTATTTGCTAAGGCGACCTAAGTATATATAGACTAGACCCTGCTTTTTCTAGGGATAGTAATAAAGAAGATGGAAATGATCTGGAATAAACTTTGTATTTTTTTTAAAGGGACAATTTCTGCATAGCTGTAAAAAGTTGACCGGGAGGAGTAGATACATATTTTACATTTTTTTCTTTCAAAATGTCAGTAGTTGATCTCTTTTTTTTAATATTTTATTTATTCATTTTCAAGCAGAGAGAGAGAGAGAGAGAGAGAGAGAGAGAGAGAGAGAGCGAGCACACCAGGGCCACCACCTTGTGGTTCTGACTTATGTGGATCCTGGGGAACTGAACCCGGGGCCTTAGGCACTGGAGGCAAGTGCCTTACCCGCTGAGCCATCTCTCCAGCCCAGTAGTTGATCTCTTGATGAGTGCTCTGAAAGCATATGCGATGAAGCTGGAAGAGTGAGACCCACATGATGATTTTTTTTTGAACCTTAAAAAGCATATTTATTAGCATGATCACCTTCAGGTGGATCTTCTATCTGCCTGTGTACTGTATACTCATGGGCCATGGACTGTTTGTGGGAGAAATATGAGAGGGAAATAAGTCCTTTACTTGTCCAAAGGACAAGGAGAATGTTTAGAAAACATTTTACATTTGAGAACTTTCATACACAAACATACTTTGACCATACTTCTATCCCATTAATCTCTTTTGTCTATCTCCCCCACCCCAAGTAGTTCTTCCTCTGTTTTGATATATTTTTTTAATTTATTGTCCATAATGAGTTACAACATTTAGTGGGCAAACAATGAGTTGTTATCCCCAATTCCCCGCTGCCCTCCCCTCCCCTCTCCACTGGATAACCTCCTCCATGAGTCGTCTGTCCTTGTGACAGGGGACCATGGATAGCCTAGTATTCAGCCAGGTTCTCCTGGCCATGCCTCTGGATAATCTCCCCCACCACGTCTCTCACAATCTTTCCGCTCCCTCTTCCGCATAGTTCCCTGAGTCGTGGTGGATGAGTATTAAGGCTGCTTTAAGGTTGTGAGCTTAGAGGTCTTTGTGTCGAAATCATTGGTTTCTGTCTCACTGGCTTATCCTGTGTTGATTTAATGGCTGTG
>PVHP010029490.1:0-22333 GCA_004024765.1 Zapus hudsonius
TGCATCTGCTGATGCTATATTACTAGTTTGCATACTCTGGTTTCATGGCTATGACTTTGACCTCACCTCTGGTCTTTAGACAGGGGTTTTGTGGCTATCTTCTCTAGTGTTAAAATCTTGCCTTTCCCCTTCAGAATTTCCTGTAACACTCCTGTTGTACATCATGCTTCCTGGAAGTCCCTTGATAGCAGCTAGACCATTTATAGCCCCTCATAAGAGGGAGTGGGTATTCAGACATCCTCCTAACGCACGTTTTCAGTATCTGCACTGGTGAGCTGCTGAATAGAACCATGTGAGTTCATGCCAGAAAAGGACTGGGATGGAAGACAGGGGACCATATTTACATGAACCTAGTAGCTTCCTCGGTTCTTGAGGGGTAATGAATGCTCCTCATCACTGGAGACCCCAATGATAGGAGAGAAGTCTAGTAGGTGGGAGGTTTATCTTGGTGCCTTGAATAACTTGTGTGTATGGCAGGAATCCTGTGTCATGGATAAATTGATTGATTTCTTGGTTCAATCATTCATTCTCTTATTTATCACACATTTATCAACGACCTGCCATGTGCCTGGAACCCAGCCTAACAAATCTCTTCCACTTCTATGAAATTCTTTAGCCATTCTATTTACCAAAATAAGCATTGTATATTGTGACCAGATGTGAGGCCAAGGGTATGACAGGAAGGCTTCATTTTCAAGCTGTGCTGGGGGCTGAAAAATGACCAGGACAGTTAGATTTGCTGTCTTTTCCCAATTGCCAGCTGCACGGTGCAGTGTGACCTCTTGTAGAGGCAGCTGAAGCATGCAAAGTTGAGTCCATGTGTTAGGAGTTCCCATTGGAAAGACAAGATTGCTATGAAAGGGAGTTGAACATTCACACAATACCACATCTGAGGAATAACGTTGCATTGTTTATGATCCAACCTCTAGATACTTTCTTGAGTACAAAATGAGAATATATATGGTAGTGAATGCTAATGTATACTGATTGCACCAGTCTCTCCCCCTAAAGTTTGTCCTTTTGTTTATGTAGGTATGTACGTGTATGCATATGTGTGTGTTTATGTTTGAGTGTTGGTGTGCGCGTGTGGAAATCCGAGGACAACTTTGTTGATCCTTACATTCACCTGCTTGAAACAGTCTGTTCATATTTACTCTCTGAGTACCAGACAGGCTGGCCCACAAGCTTCCATGTGACTCAGTTCTCACCCTAGGCATGCTGGGATTATATAAACTAGCAATACATTGTTGGGCTTTTATGTGGGTTCTGGGGATCCAAAGTCAAATACTCGTGCTTTCAGAGCAATGCTTTACCCACTGACCCAGACTATACTTTCAGGGATCATCTCTTTAGTTCCCTTATCCACTGATGCATCTCCCTCAACACTTTTTTTTTGAGACAGGTTCTCATGTAGCCCAAGCTGGCCTAAAACTCAACACATAGCTGAGGTTGATCTTGAATCTTTGATCCTCCCACCTCAACTTCTCAAGAGCATTACAGGCATCATCATTGAACCTAGCATTGTATCTCAAAATTTTTTCCTATATTTCTGTTTTTGGAATATAATTTTAATGAATATATGCATTACATTTATGGAATGTCAACTTATGTAAGCATATTTATTGATTTTGACTTTATTCACTGTGAATCATGATTGTGTGAATGTTCTTGCATTTGTGACTATTCTTATTGATTCTTCGAAGAACTATAAGGATTTCAACTTTTTTAGACCCTTGACTCATACTGCAAAACTTTTCTTCCTTCAAGAAAGTACCTAACCACACTTCATGAAGAAGATATTTGGGCTGGAGAGACAACTCAGTGGTAAAGGCACTTGCCTGCAAAACCTGATGATCCAGGTTCGATTCTCCAGTACCTACATAAAGCCAGATTCACAAAGTAGCACATGCATCTGGAGTTTGTTTGCAGTGACTAGAGGCCCTGGAACACCTATCCATTCCCATATTCCCCATTCTCTCTCTCTCTCTCTCTCTCTCTCTCTCTCTCTCTCTCTCTCTCTCTTTCTCTCTCTCCTTGCAAATAAATAAATATTTTTAAAAGTATATATTTTAGTGACTGACAAAGTGTACTCTCTCCACTATTGTGAATTATTCAGTAATTTTTCTACAATTGAATTAATCATTAACTATGGAAGCCTAGAAAGAATATCTTGTTATAGGTGAATGTTTATTATTCTTTTCTGAATATTTCATGAAGAAAGGTGAAAAGAGCAAGTCAAGTGTCCAGAAAGTCATAACTGCCTTCTACATTTTCTGCTATGACTTCATCTTGCTGCCAAGAGACACTGCAAATGACTTATGTTCTTGTTACCCTCCCTCCCACTCCTGCCAGAATGCTTGCCTTGATGTCATGCTGATTTCTCCCTTCTCTTTCTGCTGGTAAGGAAGTCAGGATCCCAAGAGTGTGGGTACTGGACATAACTTGAAGCTGCTGATTGGGACCTAGGAAAAATGAGCTTATTATGACTGTCTTACCCATTCCATGTTTTTTTTCCTTAGGTTTGTTTGAGACAGGGTCTCATACAGTACCCTAGGCTGGTGTGGAATTCACTATGTATCCCAGGCTGCCCTCAAACTTATGTCAATCCTCCTGCCTTTAGCATCTCAAGTGCTTAGAGGTATAAGATAGCAAATTCAGCTAGACCACCCATATTTTCACCAAGAGGATTTTGAGAAAGTGGTTCACCATGGAAGAACAGTTTTCTATCACAGCACTTAGCATTTATTAAGTCCATGACTGGGTTAGCAAAGTTTTGTGCACACAGAGGCTGAAGGAAAACAAAAAAGTTCTGAGTTCAGGAGGATTCTGGAGACTTTTTCTCCCTGTGCTGGTCAAACAACCCATCTATCCTTCAAAGCGCCTGTATGTTGTAGTGATGGACTTGCAAGCCAAACAATCAGGACTTGAATTCTAGCTCTAATGCTTGATAGATAAAACACTTTAGTTTCCTCATTTTTTTTTTTGAGGTATAGTCTTCTTCTAGCCCAGGCTGACCTGAAACTCACTGTAGTTCTAGGCTGGCCTTGAGCACACGATGATCTTACTACCTCTGCCTCCTGAGTGCTGGAATTAAGTGTATGCCACCATGCCAGGCTAGTTTCCTCATTTTTAAACATATCTAATGTACCTGTCATCCATGATTATTTTGCCTATTGTTATAATAATGCAAGTGGAAATGCTCTATAGAGTGAAAAATATTACATAACAAAAATCATGATTGTTAAGTAAAAAGGACAATTTCAATAATGAATCATTGGTTCTTTGAATTGTCTTCTACCTCTCACTCTGACCTTGTCCAGAATTGAGATTCAAGGAGAGAATAAGGTACTAAAATGATCAAAACTAGGTTCAGATCAACTCAAAGGACCATTTTTACATACTTACACAGGGCAATAAATTTGTCATCCAATTTCTTAATCAGTGCAAAAATCCTGGAAAAAAGAATAAGCAAGCAAGCAAGAGAGCTGACCAAGTATCCTGGTGCAGTGATTAGTCTCAGGTATCACCTTGACAGTATTTAGACTCACAATGGAAACAAATCTCTGGGCATATCTGTGAGGGATTTTTTTTAAATTAGGTTACTTGAGAAGGGAAGACCTACCCTGTGGGCAGCACCATTCTATGGCTGGGATCCTAGGCTGAATAAAAGGGAGAAAGTGAGCTGGAGAGATGTCTCAGTGGTTAAGGCCTTCAAAGCCTGATAACTTGGTTTGTTTCCCCAGTACCCACATAAAGCCAGATGCATAGAGTGATACATGCATCTGATTTCGTTTGCAGTGACAATAGGACCTGGAGCACCCTTTTTTCTCTCTCTGAAAATAAATAAATAATGTTTTAAAAGGGAAGAAAGCAAACGGAATACCATATTCATCACGCTCTGCTTCCTGACTGATTAACAGCTTCCTGTCTGTGCTTTCCCACACCGATGGAGTGGAACCCCTTGCATTATAAGCAGACACAAACCCTGCTTCTTTTAGGTTGCTTCTTGTCAAGTATTTGACATCGAGACCAATCTTTCTCTCTTGACTGCTTCCTGTGAGACCTGGTAGACCCTGTTTCCACCTTTCTATTGATAGAATGTTTACTATACTTTTTGGGTGTATCTGGGTTACCTCAGGGGTGCATTTCTTCACTCTTCTATCATGGTATGCATTTTCTCTGTGCATGTCATGACATATATGAGTCTACTGTTTGCTAAAGGTAACCAATCATTCTATATATCCATTCCATTTTGCTATCATTACCACTCATGTATCAGAGTCAACTTTCTTGCATTGTTAAAGAGTTGTCTTAGTTTTTCATCAATAACATCATACATGACTGGGGAGATCTGCATTTCTAAAGCCATTGATGAAAGGGCCTGTTATTATATACTGGTCTGCTTCTGTGGCCAGATTATATTATAGCTGTCCTTATTATTAAAAAATCAGTTTGAGAGGGAAACAATGTTGCTCCATGGGAAAAATGATTTGATTTTAAATTTTATGTGTATTAAAAGCTTTAGAGAGTGAAGTCCTCTTTAGTGTGACACCTGTCTTCTTCAGAATTAGCATTGTGCTTCTTGTAAGCACAGGAGTGAGCAATGTGGGGAGACGGGGAAAATACAGAAAAGTCAAACTGAGATGATCATAATGTGAGGAGGCTTCCATTTTTAAAACTTGGACCATATAATTTTTAGGCCATTTTTTGAGCCTAGTTTCTCTTCTGTATAAAACTGAGATTAAATATATACATGGAAGGGTAGTTGAGCAGATAAAGTGTAATGGTGGATGAGAAATTACTGTCAACTATAAAGTTCCATGAATAAATGGTTTTTTAAAAAATATTTTTATTTAGTTACTTTATAAAGAGACAGAGAAAAAGAGACAGACAGGAAGAAAGTGAGTTTAGGCACACTAGGACCTCCTGCCACCAGAAATGAACTCCAGACACATGTGCCACCATGTGCATCTGGCTTTACATGAGTACTGGGGAATTTAAACCAGGTTGTTCAGTTTTGTAGAAAAGCACCTTTAACTGCTGAGCCATCTCTCTAGCCACAATAAATGTTTTTGATATTTCAAATAAAAAGGGCTTGAAAGTCTCCGGTACTTGTTGAGTTGTACTTTCTACCCCCTCCCACACTTGCTCAGCAGCTCCATAAACATTCAGTGTGGGGGGCTAGGCTCTGTCAGGCTCTTGGTAGACCATCTGCTAGATGAATTCCAAGATTTGTTCAAACGACAACAAAAAGGCAAGGGAACAAGCCACAGAGATGCTCAGATCAACACACACACAGACTTCCTTCTCCCCTAAACATCAAAGCTGTGATTTCTTCAAATCACATGGTTAAAAACAAGGGCCTCTTTCTCCCACATCTACTAGTAACACCATCCAGGAAAGCAGTGACAGGGCCTTGGGATCCAGGGCCTCATGCTGACTCAGGAGTTTGTGGCAACTGTGAACTCCAAAAATAAAGGAGAAATAGGACACCACCATAGAAAGAGTGGCTTTAGGGTATTAACCAGGGTTAGAACTCCACGTGGAATGTCTTTGTGATCATTTGGGGCTAGATTTTCTGGGAACCAGATTTCTTTCTACCTCTGTGATATCCCATATTATCTTAGAGGGATGGCTGAGAAGATAGCAAGACCCTATATGAATAACAAAATGCTCTATCATTCCAATGGAGGCAAAATTTAGAAGAGACTCAGCAGTCTCTTTGATTGTATTAGTATTGTACATTAGTATTGAGGTACTTTTAAGTATAAAGCCCTGTCAGGGATATTTATTAGTTTGTCTAGAACTATTTGGTCCCAGCCAAGTATGAGTAAATAAGAGAAGCTCCAAAATTCTTTGGCATATTAACTTTTTAATTGGCCAAGTCTTGGATTTTTTGCTCAAAAGAGGAGCTGGAAAATTAGCTCTTGAATTATAGTTGTTCTTCTCAATGTCATGCCTTGGCACAATAGAATCAGACTGACTTTGGTTCAAATCCCACAAATTATTTTCAAAATCATGGGTGTGGCAGTTTGTGAAATGTCCCCAACAGCCTCATGTGTTTGTGATTAAGCATCATACTTAATCCTCAGCTGGTGGCAATTTGGGAGGTGGAAACATGGGGGAGGAAGTCTTTCACTGGAGGGGTGGACCTTGAGGTTTATTAGTACAGCTTTCCAGTGATAGCCAGCTCCTCCTTGCTGCTACTTCCTAGCTGCTTTGGCAAGATGTGATGCCCAGGCCTCTGCTCTGTCATATCATGATGAAGCTCCCCCCAAACTATAAGCCTGATCCTTTTCCTCCCATAATCTGCTTCTGGTTGGGTGTTTTGTCCAAGCAAGAAGAAGCAACTGCAACAATGGCACTATGGTTAGGCTATCTGCAATTGGTTCCTTTACCTATAGGCTGTGAATCATCACTGAACCCTGGGACTTGTAGAACAGACAGTCAACAGCTGCTTGATCTCGAGTAAGTACTTACTAACTGTTAGTTCTTCCTGTCTTCCTTCTTATTTCAGCACTCCCCACCCTTATCCAGATCTCCCAGAACAACTCTTTTAATGCTCCACTGCTGTTTAAATCCAGAGATTATTTAAGAGTCGCTCAGTCATTTGTTCAGTGGTCTCTGTGATGATGGGGATTATAATAGTACCTTGAGCTACATACATCATGGATTCATTAGATAAATGAAATATTACAGATAAAACAGAGCATGGACAATAATAAGTTAATACACATTGGCTAAATTTATTACTGTCCTAATGACGAGAGGCAGGGGAAGCATACCTTGAGCTCCGAATCTACCCCCATCCATAATTATAACCCAATGGGCTCAGGACAACTTGGCATCTAAATCATTCCTTCCCAACAAGGCACTCAAGGGACTGTCCCCATTCTCAGTGACCAACTAGAATCTTATTTCTGTTCTGACCTTCATTGACATATCTGAGTTGAATTTGTTGAAACCATTCTTCAAGACTCTGCAGTGTTTCTGGAAATTTCCTTCAGAGCTTGTTCTGTTATTTTGAGTTTAGGAGTGGAGGTGGGATGGGCCTGGTAACAAGGCAGGAAAGGGGTAAGATAAAAATTAAGTGGGTGAAATTTGGACATTTTCCCTTTGACAAAGAATAAAACATGTCCTCATTTTAGCTTTTTCTGGTTCAAGCTTCAGATCATGTTACAAAGCCAAAATACACCTCCCCCAACATACCTACAGCAATGTACAGATAGTGTCCAGTTCCAAATTATAGCTTTGTGTGCCAATTATTCACACTCTTGTTTTCTTTACTTACTGATAATATTGAAACTCAGTTTTCCCTGGCCTCAGGACAACATAAATATCTAGAAATTTATTTGGGGCATAGGAAGTAAGCAGCTATTTTCAGGTGTGTATAGAGCTGGTTTATTAGCCAATAGAATTTTATTTATAAATGCTTGTCTTTCTTGGCCTTCCCTAAATTCATTAATAGCAGAACACATTTCTATTTTTGCACTATGGGAAGAAAATTATGATTTTTAAAGCAGCATGGAAAGTGAATGTAGCACTTTGCAGGCTAAGGAGGGTTTTATTTTACATAAAAGAAGGTATACTATTAAGAATACATGTTGATAGCTTCTTTTAGGGTGCTAACTGAACTTTCTCTCCAGGCATTATCTCAAAGGAGAGAAAGGTTATTCTGCATACTAAACCTTAAACATTGAGGAGAATTTTAAATTTCTAAGGACCACCCAGGAAGGCATTCTGAAGATGAGAGGCAATGGGAGGTGAGAAAGGATGAATAAGTGAGGAGAAGCTACAGAGAACCAGAGGCTCCTAGAAAAATTAAGGTCAGGGTTCTCACAGTTCTGTTTGAAAATTGAAGACTGGATGATTCCTAGAAGGCTGGAAGCAGAAGCAGCTAATTTGTGTACCAGAGTGAATTGGAAGTGACCAGTGCTAATTCCTATCACATATACAGTACTTCACCCTTGAGAGAACCATTTTGTATACGTCATCAGGCTGACATGGAGCCCAAAAGCTTTGATATGTGATTTTAAAAAAATTCATTAAGCAGAAACATAATACTTGGTTAAGTATACCAAGTATACTAAGTATATCTACTTGGTAGGCATAAATCATTTGTTGATACCTCTGTTTCCCTCCTCCCTGTCCCCATTCCCCTGTAGGCTCTCCTCAGTGGGATTGCTGGTATGCTCCATGGGAATTGAGGGCTATGTGTTCTGTGAGCTGTAGTCAGTCATTGGGGGTGGGGTACCTCAGGATATTCCCAAACCATGACTATTAGAATCTTTCTGTCCCCTCTTCCACAAAGTTCCATGCCATGAGCCTTGGTGGGTGAGTTTTAAGTCTACTTCTGTGTTGGGAGGAACATTTTGTGTATCCACCATGTCTGTCTTCTCCCTGGCTCAGGTTGGGCTCACTGTGGGAGCAGCACTCTTTCTCATCTCTCCACTTCCTCTGTGGTTTCACTGATGACAGGCATTCTTCCTGAGTATAGGATAGGACAGGACCCTCTGGAATGAGGGTCCTGCTTTGGGGAAGTGAGGTTCTATTTTCTGTCATGGACCTTAGAAAGTCAGTATTATAGTTTCTAGGATTTGTTGCATGGGATGAAGAGTGGAGGAAGAGAAGGATTCAAGCAGATAAGAGTGACTTACTTTTGAGGTCCTTCTAATGTCCTTCAAGTACTCAGAAGGCTGGGCACTCTGGGGTACCATGGTGTCATGGTTTGATCCAGGTGTCCCCCACAAACAAATGGGGAATCAAACCCAGGTCATTAGGCTAACATACTTTTAAAAATACTCCTGTTGACTGGCCAAATCTTCAAGCTCAATTCTTCTATCTTTACTAAGGTGACATTTCTTAATCACCTCAACTTCTAAAACACACACATACTCACGAGAGAGAGCGAGAGAGAGAAAGAGAGAGAGAGAAAGAGAGAGTCATGAAATGTATAATATAGCCACTTATCAAATTTTGTGATTTTCTTAAGGGAAACAAGCTATTATTTTGTGGGAGGTTTAGAAAATGAAAAAAATTTTAAATAATTCTCATCTACTCTTTGTAGTACCTATTACAGTTCTCAGGCAGAAGGCCTTTATAAAATACATATATATTTGCAACTTGTTTTTCTAGCCAAGGGTTGAATGAATCATGGTCAATAAAAAAGAACTCTGCTTTCTACTCTAAAAATGGAAAGACAAAATTTACTCTTGATACAATTGTTAGTGGCTACCTAGAGCAGTGTGCAGAGAAAACAGGCGAGGCTGTATTTAAACTGGCAGAATTAATGCCTGCTGTGGTCATGAAAGTGGCATATGTATGTATTATCTAGCCTTTCTCTGAGTGCTTTTGGTATTAATAGATTAAGTACTCAATAAAACTTTATTTTGCTCAACAATAAAATTTACAGCCACCAAAAGAACTGGAATCATCATGCTATCTATGGTAGTTTGGATGTGATAATGTAAATGTATGGCCCCACAGAATGTGATGTTGTATCAAATGCAAGTTTACAATTTCAGCCCCTAGTAAGTAGACTGATTACTGCTACAGGGGAACATGTCACTGTGGTTGAGGAGTGGGGGTGGAACTTAGAGTTTAGCCTAAAGGTGGGGAGAGAGCATTCTGAGATTTGGAGATTTGTGCATGCTTGCTGTTTGCTGGCTGTTTGGTGGATTCTCTCTGCTTAGGCCTGTGAAAGGGAGCTGACTTCTTCCGCCATTGATGGAACTTCCCCTGGATTTGTAAACTAAAATAAATCTCTTCCTCCCATAAGGTGTGTTTGGCTGGATACTTATTCCAGCATCATGGGGCTGGTGACTACACTACCCCCACTTCTCTCTATGTAGGTTGAAGAGATGGCCATATTGTTCAAACTGACAAAGGCAGGTGCGTTGACAGTTATGCTGAGACAGCAAATAATGAGTACTATCTCAGTCTAGCATCTATATGAAGACTATTAATCCATCTTTTGGGTTAGGGATTCCCTTTCTATAGAGCTCCATGTACCACATTTATGTCATGGTATTAATTACTCTCTATTGCACTTATCTATTTTCCTGTCTGTGACTCTCACTATACTTTTAGACTTTTGAGAGAAGATCAAAATCAAAATTAGATTATGAATCTCCTATACTTAGCAATATGTACATTATATGCCATAGACTGAATGCATGTCCTTCAAAGTCTATAGGTTGAAATCCTAATCCCTAATGTGATGTATCTAGAGGTGGTAGGTCATATGTGGATATCCTTAAGAACTTTCTTACTCCTTCAACTATGAGAAGATATCTCAAGGAGACAGCTATTGATACTCAGTTCTTGTAATACATGAAGGTGCCAGTGCTTTGATGTCCCAGGACTCAGAAAAATAAAGATTGGTTTGTTTACCAGCCATCCAGTGTATGGTAGTTTGTCGTCACAGTTTAAATTGCTTAGACACAAGAAGTCCCCAAGAATGTTAGGTGAATAAAATTTTTGTTACTTGAGGTAAACTTGTAAGGCCATCTTCCCCACCTGTCCTATTTCACTTTCCACTACCTGGCAGCACTATAGTCCAAAAGAAGGTAAATGGTGGAGAACAGTTATCAACAAACATTTCCCCATCCATGGCCATGATATTATCTTTTTTCTTTGGGAATCCTTTTTTATTCTCATTTTGATTAATTCTGAACTTTATTGTATGAACAAATCATGTGTTGGTCCTACACATCTCATGTTGATGTGTATCTTACTTCCAGAGGAATTTGTAGATTTAAAGTACATTTTTACTCATTATCTTCCTCCATCTTCTCCACTCCTATGAAAGAATGGTTCAGTATTTTTCTTTTTTGCATTATACATGTGAGTGTTGTATATATTAGTATATGCATGTTTATATGTGTGGGGGGTACACATGTGTGCTCATGTGCATGGAAGTCAGCAGTTAATGTAGAATTGCTTTACATTTTATTCTTTGAGATAGGGTATCTTGCTGAATCAAGAGCTCACTAAGAGTCAACTAAACTAGCCAACAAGCAAGCTCCAGGAATTCCCTGTGCCCACCTCCCCAGTGCTGAGATGACAGGATCATGCAATCAGGCCCAGCTTTCTATGGCCAGAATTTTATATGGGTTCAGGTCATCATGTGCAGCAAGCGTTTTACCTTGTGCCATCTCTCTAGACATAGTTAAGTAACAGATATGGGAGCTAATAAGGCACAAGCTTTGCAAATCCTTACTTAATAATCCCAGTGGCTCCTCCATTCATTTGTTTATACCCTTATTCCCCAAAGGATTTCCAATCCAATTCTTAGATACCTTGCTAGCTTTTACCTATCAAGGCTGTACCATAGGGACTTATTACTTGTGGTACTTTCCTTTAGTCTTATTTTGATGGTAGTGGCATTATCTATATTTCATTCACCAAAGGAAAATGACTCTGAAGCAGAGATATAATTTGATAACTAGAAATGTTTTAACACATTTATTTTTCTCATTTTTTTGCCCTTGAAGCAACTTGCTAAGTATTCATCTACTCTGTAGGAAAATTTTTTTTCTTTAACACTGTGTCCAACAAGGTAGTAGGTTACTCAAAGAAGGAGAGTGAAACTTAATCAGGAGGTATTACAGTCTCAGGACAAGGACATAAAAAAATAATAAAGCATTTTTGGTAAAATTTGGATATAATAGGAATGGTGGCTAAAAAACTTCAATAGCTATAGAAATTCTTAATAAAGTTCCCCACCAAATTCTTTAGAACTTAGAAGAGGTAATTCTAGGACTACTAAAAAAGGCATGATTTCATGTAACAGGGCAATAGACATATGAAATCTGTAGCAAGAAGTGGTAGAGATAAAACACTATTTTCTCTGCCAGGAAATAGATGCATCCATGGATCAAGACTCCATTCAGAGTTACTGGGAAAAATAAAGGCCGTTGGAGTTGAATGGCTAATATCATGTGACTTGACATTATTGGAAACTATCATGACCTTCATAGTACATTTCTTGAGGGTCAATCTAAGAAGGTGAAATCTTGATTGATACATTGTGTTTGTGAATTTGTGGCTTATTATTATGGTTGTTAGTAAACTTACTATTTCATAAAAAAATCATAAACTCATTCTAAGATATTAAGAAAAATCTAAGGACTCTTGAGTGTTATCATCCCTTAATTCCTTCATGGTAGAGATCATTTTACTTCCCATATATTTGCACAACACCTTGGTGTGGCAAGACAGTTTTTGGTTAGGGTTTCTTGAACATAGAAATTTGTAGTTTGAATGAAATGTCCCCCCATTGGCTCATGTGTTTTGAGTACTGGTTTGCCAGCTGGTGGCAATTTGGGTACAGCATGGAGCCTTTGGGAAGTGGAGCCTTGCTAGAGGAGGTGTGTTGCTTGGGGTGGGTCTTGTGATATGATTATTATAGCCCACGTACCATTTGTTGGTGCTAGCTCACTCAAACTGCTTCCTCCCAGCTAAAATGACAAAACGTGATGCCCAGTTGCCTGCTCTGCCATGCTTTCCCTACCATGATAAAACTTTCCCTTGAAACTAAGCTGACATATACCCTTTCCTTGCATAAGCTTCTTCTGATTGGGTGTTTTGTCCCAGCAAAGAGAAGGCAAGTGCTATATAGATGTTGGCCAATGAGTTTGAGTTCTATCATGGAATTTTGTTGTGGGAATTCTAAAGCCAGTCTCCTTGCTTATCTATATGATTTGTTTTATTTCCTATTAAAAACCTGGAGAATTTTCTTTTAGTCTCAGAATTCAATAACTTACCTATGCTCCCAGTAATTCTCTCACTATTATTGATTTTTACTGGGGCACTTAGTATTCTTTTAGCATGTAGATTGTTTTACTTTATTTCAAGGGAAATCTCTTATATTTTAAATTTTAATAATTTTCTGACTCATGGATTGAATTTTATATGACTGTAAAAATAACATGTCTTATGCTGGGCCATTGATTTTCTTCTTTTCTTTTCTTTCCTTCGCATCTATTACTTTTTTGTTGTTGTTTTAGGTTCTTAGTCTTTCTTTTCCCATATGTGCTCACTGTGATTAAATTCTATATCTTAAATAAGTGATTAAATAATACTTGTGATTGTTTTCAGCTCTATCATACTCTATTATCCACCACGGCTTGTTTTGGACTTTGGTTTATTTCCTTATTTTTGAAATCTCAATTTCATCTCATCCAGTTGCCTGTCCATCTTGTTTATAGTCTGTGGTAGTTTGAATCAGACGACCCCATAAACTTATGTGCTCTGAATGCCTGGTCTCTAGCTGGTGGCAATTTGGAGAAAGAGCTTAGGTGGAGAAAGTGTGTCATTGGAGGCAGACTTTGAGGTTTATGAGCCCCCAGTTTGCCAGTTGGCTCACTCTCCTGCTGCTGTTTTATACTGGCTGTGGTAGAAGTGATATCCAACCTCTGCTTATGCCATGCTTTTCCCTGCCATCATAAAGTATTCCCTTGAGACTGTCAGCCAAAATAAAAAACATTCCTCCCATTCACTCCTTTTGATTGGGTGTTTTGTCCCAGCAATGAGAAGGTAACTGAAGCATAGTTTTAACAATTTCACTGTCTATAGTGGCTTATAGAAAGATTGCAGCAGGAAGTACTATCAAAGAATTTTATCTAGGTTAGAATTTTGCATAGTTTGGGGTATGTCTGTCTTTTTTCCTCCTCTGGTTCTCTCCCTTACTTGTTCATGTTTGGCTGTTATTGTTCTTATGCCCCACCATTTCTTTCCAGCTCTCATGCTTGTTGTGAACACCTCTAACAAGAATTCCAGTATGTTCTCCGAGCGTGGACAGATTCTACTTGACAATATTCTCATTCTGCTAGAGCCTTCTTCATTCACCTTTGCAGAACTACTTTTTATTGTGAAATTTATTTATTTATTCATTTACTTACTTATTTACAACAGGAGTCCTGAGATTTTTGGAGAGTTCTGCATAGGTTGTCTGTAGCTTTTGAAGGACCTGGGGTCTCTCTTTCTTTTGAGGCTTTTTCAAATATCCTTCATCAGAACTCACAGTTCTTGTATGAAGTTGTTTCTTTTCTTGCACATGCTAATAAGGACAGAGTTGTCATATTCCTCTGCATCTGTCTTCAAAGATGGTGTTGACCACACTCAGATGAGTTTGCTAATCTTGGTCATTCCATTTCATGGCTTCTATGTACCTGTCTTTCCTTCGAAGCTATATTTATTCTTGTCAGTAAAGGAAGAAAAACAAACAGTATTTGGAGAGTTAGCTTATCATTGTTAGCACTAAACAACCCAACCAAAAGCAGCTTGTAGGATGAAAGGGTTTATTTTGACTTATAGACTTGAGGGGAAGTTCCATGATGGCAAGGGAAAATGTGGCATGAGCAGAGGCTAGGCATCACTTCCTGGCCAACATCAGGTGGACAACATTAGCAGGAGAATATGCCAAACACTAGCAAGGGGAAGCTGGATATAATACCTATAAGTTCACCTCCAACAACAAACCTCCTTCTTCAAGAAGAAAAAGGAAGGCAAAATATAAAATCTAACCATAACCAATAAGAGAGAATTACAACAAGAAAAAAAGGCAATATACTGAGGACCTCTTTTTCCTCCTGCCCCAATGCAGAACAGCTGGCCCAATCTCAATGGTGGAAATCTTCCAAATAATTGCAGCTGAACAGGCATCAGTTTCAGCCCAAAGTTTCCATTTCTTTCTGTACCATCTCCATCTGCTCACACTAATCCATTTCTATGCAACACAGTCCTGCACAAGTTCTCAGGACATAGGAAGAACAGCAAGCCTCTAATGCAAACTGCCAGGCTGCACAAAGTTCTTTCTTCCTTTTATAAGCCAAACCTCACAGTCAGTAGTTCTTGTTGCACTCAAGTCTTTCAACTCTGAACAGAATAGTCCATTAAACTCTACCTTCATCACTGAAAGGTATCTCTTATACCATGGTTTTAGATCCTTCCAGATTTGTCCCACTTCCAAAAGCCAAAAGCCACACAGTCAGATTTCTAGCAGTAATGACTCCACTCCTTTGGTACCAATTTTCTGTTGCAGTTACCTCTGAGGTCCTCAGTATATTGCCTTTTTTCTTGTTGTAATTCTCTCTTATTGGTTATGGTTAGATTGGTTATGGTTATATTTTGCCTTCCTTTTTCTTGTTGCTCTGATCCCAAGGATGCTCAGGTGGAGTTCTTGGAATTCCCCATTACTTGGGGGGGGGGAGTTTTCACAATTTCCCACACACTACTATGTACACTTTGGGCTGTTAGTGATAATGCTTTTGTCAGCTAAACTACAGAGTCTTCTTATCTTATACTGGCTTAGCTGCTACTTCTGTGTATTTATTATAATGTTTTGAAGTCTTTCTCAACCTTTAGATATGTTATTATCATTATTTATTATTAATATTATTTTAGTCAGCTCTTATGTCAAAGCAAAACATATAGCCATCACCTCAAAGAGGATAAGAGATAGTTTTTTCTGGTACCAAATATGAGTGGCCATAGCCTATGAACACATATTTAGGTTACCCCAACTCCATGGTCTTACATTAACAATTTCAAAAGGGTTTTATAGTTATAGGAAAAAAGAGTCATAAACCAAGGCACTTTTCAAGCACATTGATGGAAACACCAGGTAGGTGGACAACAGCAAAGCAGGGAAATCTCTTCTCTAGGCTTCAGATGCTGTCTGATGATATTCTTGGACTTTGGGTTTGTAGAAGCTGGTGATCTGTTATTATTAGCTTTCAACTGCTCACCTGATAGTCACAAGGATATTAGGTCAGACACAGAGGTGGGCAAGAAATGGATATTATGAGGCTAAAGGTAACCCAAGGTAATCTGGCTCTGATCCTGCAACATTGCATCTCTCTGTGATCACAGAAGTTCTACCAGACCATTCAGCTTTGTTGGAAGTATATGCTGCTTTTCCCCCAGGAACTTTAGTTCATGCATCCCAGGCTGACTTCAAAGCTGATTATATAGCTGCAGATGACCTTAAACCTTTGATTTTCTAGCCTCCACCTCCATACTTCTGGGATTAGAGGTGTGTGCCACCACACCTGTGTTGGGCCCCAGCCTTAAACTAAATTGTAGAATATGGAATAAAGCCAGGTGTGGTGGCACACGCCTTTAATCCCAACATGCTTTTAATCCCAGGAGGCAGAAGTAGTAGCTGATAAGCCTTGATCCTGTTTGTTGAATTCTGTGTAGCTGATAAGCCTTGATCCTGCTTGCTGAGTTTCATTTTACTGGCAATAACCCTGCCTCCTGATGAAACCAACTACCCTGCTGTGGGTTATAAAAGGGCTTTGGGTACTCAAAGGAGATGAGATTTGCCAGACATATCTCCTGGTCACGTGTGTTTGTCCAACCGTATGCCTCACCTCTGCCTGATTGAGCCCTTTCTCCTGCTGGCTGGTGAGACTTGGGCTACCTTGCAGGGAGCCAGGGGTCCCGGACCTCCCAACACACCTGGTTGTATGTAGTACTGGGATGGAATTCAGGGCTTTGTGAATGAAGGCAAGCACTACCAAATAAGCTATATCCTCAGCCCCTAAATATGTTACTATTATGATTAATAATATTGTTGTATCTTGTGGGTGGGTGAGGAGATGCTAGGATCTGCCCTCCTTATCTTCTCTCATTATAAATGGTTGCTTTATTAATTTCAGAGGTGGTCCTAGCTGGCTGTTTGTTGCAGCACTGGTATGTTACTGATCTGTTATATCAGTTTGGGATGGAAGGAAGATAAGGGGTTAACACTAGTGTTTCTCATACAATTCCCTGCAGGAGTGTTCAGATGCTGAGAAATGCTGTGACTGAAAGTTATGCCAGAAAAAGCTTTCAGGGCCTGAGGGAATATCCACATGAAATAATAAAAATGGCTTGGAATAAAAAGGTATGAGAAAAGCATGAAGTTAACAAAGTTGTTTTTCTTCTTTCAAATAGGGTTACCTTAAATCCAGCCTCTACTACACAGATAACATGTGACTTTGCCCAAGTTCTTTAACCTCATTAGTAAATCTGAAAAGCCACCCCTTGTTATATAGACAGATGGGAAGAATTAAATGAGAAGACATATTCTAAACATTCATTTCTCACCCACAGGACACCTCTCAGGTGTCAGGAAATGGTTGTTACTGCCTTGCCTTTTCCCCAGACCTCCTGTGCCCCACTCTCCTTTATGATATGAAGACATGGATATCTCATCCCAGCTCAAAGGATAGAGATCACTTTACTCTGGGAGGAAATGTGTCTGGGAGTCTGATGCCCATCTTATGTTTCATAGATGCTTTTCTCACCTTATAACATGATCTCCTTTAACAGACAGAGTGGGAGGTGAGATGAAGTGGTGGGCAGGTGGCAAAGCATCTACTTTTTGCTGTGACCCCTAGATAAATGGGTTATCCTTTCCTGTAAAACTCAGTATGTGTGAAACTCAGGCTATCATCAAAAGCAATTGTAGACCAAACTAATTATTTTCCCAACGCTGGTACTTGACAAGGCCCAGCAAGTATGAATGCATATTAATAAAACACAGGTGCCTAAGGCCAAGATGTTCAACTTTAAATGGTTTGCAGTAGGCTTAGTCCCTCTCTCTTTGCCACAGACACCCATGAGGAAAAGAGTATGCCAGGCAGAGAGGTGGACTTCCTCACCAAAGAGGGAAGGGGAATGCCTATAACCTTATACTCCGTCACCCCTAGAGATGTGTACTTAAGGGTGACATGGCCATGATGACCGGTGCTGGGAGAAACAGTGCAGCTTGTAGCTATGGTGCTGATTAAGAGGAGTTACTGTGAAATCATCACTGCTCTTCTGGAAAGATTTTGAAACTTTACCAGTTGTAGATAAAGACTTTTCCTCCATGTGGCTACTATTTCCTTTTCCACAGGCACATGCTGGGAATTTTAGGGAGAGCTACTGCACACAAATCGCCATAATATCCATAAACCACAGCAGACTGTTAATAAATATATTGTTTGAATGATAGGAGGCAAGAATTTCCTAACTAAATATCTGGTTAACTAGTGGATTACCTGGAAATCTCATTTGTTTTCAAAGCTTGGTTCTATACAAACTATATGCTTTCTTGCATCCAGAAGCATACAACTCTGTACATACCATTTTCATTGGAGATTTTTTTGAGTCAGGGTCTCTAGCACAGGCTAGCCTCAAAATATATATATTGCTGAGGATGACTTTAAACTTTTGATTCTCCTGACTCTGCATCCCCAGTGTTGGGATTACAGGCATGTACCACCATGCCTGGCTTTATGTAGTGTTGAGGATGGAACCAATTCCCCCGAGTATGCTAGGCAAGCACTCTACCAACTGAGTTACATCCAAAGCCTCAATTTGGTTTTTTATTCACTGAACAAACATCTCAGTGCTGAGAGTGTTGAAGGTGCCAAGTAAGTATTGTAGAAAATTGTATAGGATCCAGAACATACCCTTAGAAATTTTGTTATGTTAAAGACTCAAAGGGTCCTCCTCAAATTTAAATGTTTAAATACTATCCCCTCAGAATGTGACTGTATTTAGGCATAGGGTCTTGAAGAGATAATTAAATTTAAATGCAACCATTGGGTGGACTCTATTCCAGTAGGATAGCTGACTTTATAAGAAGTGAATAGTTGGATCTAGATATACACATACAGAATGGTGAAGACACAGGAGAGGATGACCATCTACAAGCCTAGGAGAGAAGGCTTCTGTGGATCCTTCTCTCACAACTCTCCTCATCTCTGCTAGAAAACTTCCAGCCTCAAGGCTGTGAGGCAGCATATTTCTGTTGTGTAAGTCCCTGACCTGTACTACTAGGTGATAGTATTTTGAGTGAAGTGTGCTTGCTTACTTTCCAATGTTCTTTCTCATGCCGACTTCTCTAGACTGTCCCCCTTTATCTTCTCTTCACCTTACTTATCTTCTGGACAGTCTTCTTCCCATAGTTAAGCAAATATCAGTGGGGTAAAGTTAAAAGTTGCCTGGGAACTCTAGCCTGTCTGTGGAGGTACTAGTTGGTTGTGACTGACATGAGAGATAATTTCATTTTACTTATAAAATGCATGATTATAAATATCAGTTTTCTATAAACATTTGATAGTAATGACACTGCTTTCTTGGGGGCTCGTGAGTCTTCTAGGGGCCTTGGGTTTGGTGGTAACAGCTGAGAACAATGAAGAGGTGAATATGATCAATGTAACTCATATCTAAAACTATCATAGAGAAGCCCACTATTTTATACAATGTATATATGAACATGTATAGGTTTTGGAGCATTTCAGATTTCAGATATATGGAGTAGGAGTGTTCAATCTGCTTAAGCAATTGCTTTCCCCCACTTTCATAGAATCGCAAGTCAACTGTTTGAGTCTGAAATAAAAGGCAGAAGGAGAGAGAGTACTGTTAGCTGGAACTTAAGTTCTTGGGGAACTTAAAAGAACCTCTATTCCATATGGTCCCACAGTATCTAGGCACACAGTGTGCATCACTGTGAACTTAGTCACTGAAAAGCAGGTGGTCACAATTACAGAATCATTACCAGCAGCAGCTAGTACCCATGCCTCTTTTCCTAATGATCCCCAAATTGTAGTTTGTGAGCTCATAAATTATTGTTATTTTAAGCCTCTGAGATTTGAAGGGTTTTGTTATGCATTGATAGCTAATTGATATCATATAGTCATTTCTAAAATAATTGAAAGTGAAAATTGCATTTGTGTTGGGAAGCTGAAGGAGTCCCAGTGTGAAAGTAAGGAGGAACAGATGGTAGAAAGGTTTGGGCATTTTAGGACCTCTTGGCCAGGCTAAGGAGTTCAGTCTGTCTTTTGAACAATAGAAAGATCCTGAGGGGAACTGAGCAGAGAAATGACATGATCGAATTCAACTTATTATTATTATTATTTTCATTTTTAAACGTTTTTATTGGCTTAAAATTACATATATATATATATTAACACAATATGCTCAGTATCATAGGTTATTAGATAAAGCCATTGAATCCATGATGGCATTCCCTTTTATGCATTAGTTATTCTCCCCCCATGACTCTTACATTCTTTCTGCCCCCTCTTCCACAAATTTCCCTGAGTCATACTGGGTGAATTCAAATTTTCCATAGTTATTAGGTTTGTAAAAGTCTTTAAATTTGTGTTTTGGACAATTTTGGGCACCCTTGTTGCCTCTTTCCATTGTCCTTCCGTAGATTATCTGCCTTGCTGTGGGAATAGATGTTCTGCTCGTCATCTCAATTCCTTAGAGGGTGTGTTTGGGCTCTGCATAGCTCGTCTGCTGCTTGGGTGTCCCTCATCACATCAGGTCTCCTTGGTAGAGTTCCTTTATCCCGGGTTCTCGTTACCTTCTGAAAGATACATAGTCTCCAGCAGAGAGTGAGATTATTATTGGTCAATTGAGACAAATATTGCTAGGTTGGTGAGCATTTGGAGGATGTAGCCTTTCTGAGGACCTATGGTTAGTGAGGACTTCCCCACGAAGATGGGGTTCTTGGTCCCCATTCAAGGTTGCCTTGGGTCCCTGTACCAATTAGGGGTTCCCTGCATCTGAGCGGATCTCATAGCCATTTAGCCAGCTATTGATTATCCACCTAGGTTGGGCGCCACTATTGCACAGATGGGCATTTCTTGACTTGCTTATCTGTGCCATATAACAGTGTGTTCTGCACTCTCAGGCCATCGGTGGTTGGTGTAACTTGAAGATGCTTCCTGCTCTCTAAGGATATTGTCGGTCTGGTTCCTCTGGCAGCTCATGCAATACCTTCCAGCATTACCCAGGCTGCACATCTGGGAGCTGATTTTGTTTCTGGATTCAGCAGGGTCTCTCAGTGTTGTGTGATATCAGACCATGAAATCTTTAGCAAGAGGGTCTTATCTTTTGCCTGAGGTGAGTATTCAAGGGCTGTGACAAAAGTTTGTCTTATTTTAGGGACCCTGTGGGTCATTATGATCAACAGCTCATTGTGGGAGGTAACTACTTACTGGGTCAGAGAGCCAGAGGACAGTGTCCTTTGTGCCATTGGTAGGTTTCCACCCTCCCCCCTCATCTGCTTCTGGAACTTGTTGTACAGAAGATATAATTATATGGAATCAGATTGTTGTTAGTTTAGGTATGTGAACATCTTCCCCCTCTGTTGTTTCCACACCTGCTCCCAGTTCCTTCTGTCCCCTTTACCTTTCACCTGAATCACTAGTCATATTTACTTACAGTTCGGTTTAACCTGGTTAGGGGCCACAGATAAAGGAGAATATGCGCCGCTTGTCTCTCTGTTCTTGTGTGAGTTCACTGAGTATGATCTGTTCCAAGTCCATCCATTTTTCTTTAAATTTTGTTATGTCATTTTTCCTAATTGCTGAGCAGAATTCCATGGTGTATACGTACCACATTTTTTATATCCATTCTTCTAGCAATGGGCATTTAGGTTGGTTCCAATTCCTAGCTATTATGAATTGAGCTGCTATAAACATGGTAGTGCAGATGTCTCTGTGCTGAGGATATATGCCCAGTAAAGGGATAGCTGGGTCAACTGGTAGTTCTATATCCATCCTGATCAGAAGCCTCCACAATGCTTTCCATAGTGGTTGTACCAGTTTGCAGTCCCACCAGCAGTGAAGGAGGGATCCTTTTTCCCCACATCCTCACCAACACCTGTTGTGGGTAGATTTTTTAATGATTGCCAGTCTTACTGGAGTGAGGTGAAATCTCATTGTTGTTTTGATTTACATTTCCCTGATTATCAATGATGTTGAACTTTTTCTTAAAGGAGAATTGGACATTTTTAAATTCTTCCTCAGAGAATTCCCTGTTGAGCTCAGAGGCCCATTTTGTGAGAGGGCTGTTTGATATTTTATTATTTAATTTATTGAGTTCTTTGTAAGTTCTAGATATTAGACCTCTATCTGTATTGTAGCTGGCAAAGATTAACTCCCAACCTGATGGTGGTCTATTGGCTTTTTTTTTTTTTAATATTTATTGTCCATAATGAGTTACATTATTTAGTGGGCAAACCATGCGTTGTTATCCCGACTTCCCCAATTCCCCCCCTCCCCATCCCTGATCAGTTGTATATCTTCCTTCGTGGGCTGTCTGTATTAGTCCTTGTGGCAAGGGATCCTGTATATCTTTGTACTCATCCCGGTCTTCCTGGCCCAAGTGAGTTGTTACTGATGGGTGCTATGCCTCTGGACCGTCTCCCCCACCACGGCTCTCACAATCTTTCCGCCCCCTCTTCCGCTCAGTTCCCTGAGTCGTGGTGGGTGAGTAATAAGGCTGCTTTAATGTTGCGAGCTTAGAGGTCCTTGTGTCGAAAATCCTTGGTTTCTGT
>PVHP010029491.1:0-22377 GCA_004024765.1 Zapus hudsonius
AAGTGTTGTGCTGATATGCGTGTATCCTTCAGATAATTAAACATTACCTTGCCTCCTGAGTCTCTTTTATCTCCACAGTCCTTATCTACTCTTGATGCTGGTCAATGGAGTACTGGTTATCCCAAACTAACCTCAAAATTTGAAAATATCAAAGAAACCTAAAGCTAGTCTAAAATTAAGGAAAATACTATATGCTTTCAAACTTTAAACAATAATAAAAGAGAAAAAACTGTAAAGTAAATATTCTATTGTCTAGACGGTGAGCATTCTCTCCACGGACTTGTGGTTAAGTGTCTGGAAGGGGGAGTGCTGTTTAGAATAGCTCCAAAGGGATTCTAACAAGAAGCACAGAGTATTACACACAGCCATCTCTGCACTTAGAGAAATGATCCCCTAAATAATTACATTGTCAAGCAATAAGAAAAATTCACACAACTATCCAATTCAAGGAGCTAAAATAACAACAAAAAACTAAAATGGGACCTGGGGAGATGCTTACAAAGCCTACTGGCCCAGATTCAATTCCCCAGCCACCTAGGTAAGGATGGACAGGCAGTGGCAAGAGACCCTGGCATGTGTGTATACACACACACACACTCTCTCTCATACATATATACATACATGCAAATAAATATATAACATTTAATATAAAACAAAAAGAAGACAGATGAAGTCAGTAAAGATAAAACTAAAAATCTATAAAATCATCAAAAAATATATCCAGGAGCTGGATCTCTGAAAAAATGAATACATATTTCATATGTAGATTATTATATACAACAAGGAACATAAATCTCAGGCTCACTTCTTCAAAGAAAAATAACAGGGGTAAAGAAGGCAGAGCACACATTTTCCAAACAAGGCCTTAATTAAGAAAGGTGGAAAGACTGTAAGAGCCATGGTGGGGGAGAACTGCCGCAGACATTGCCCCCCTCAGTAACAACATACAAAGGAGGGAGGAACCAGGTTGATTCCTAGGCTCTCCATAACCCCTTACCCCATGGACTGATCCAGACTGCCCTTGGAGAAGGATATCCAGCTGATTGGGGACAGAGAAGAAGGAAATTGTGAAATGGGGATATCAACTCACTATTTGCTCATTCAATGTATCTAATTATGGACAATAAAGAAAAAAAAGAAAGGTGACAATAACCGCAGATACATAAAATGTTCAATTCCAAGAAAATCATTTTGAAAATATTGGTGGCAAGAATGATTTGGTAAAACCAGAAATAGCCACAATGAATGGATGACCATAAAGAGAGGTAAACACACCAGTTAGGAGCATCAGCACAAGACTTCACGTGGGAACCTGTAAGCAAAGGTGTCTCCACTTAGGGGCTTTCTCCAGCAGAAAGCTGGGAGGTTTGCTCAGGCAGGGAAAACACCTGCATTACTCATGAGTGCATTCTTGGAAATCAACACACCAGTGGGAGAGAACATGGTTGTGCACATGACTTCCGCTCGATCTCTGAAGCATAGCTGGTTGAAACCTCTCCCCTTATTTTCCCTGAGAAAATTACATTTTTAAACCATGTTTATATCAATTTGAGAATCTCTTACATTGACGTGAGGTGTGGGAAGATAGCACGGTGTAGACTAGATTGTCATTTCTTCCGTGCTTTCCAGAACTCAGCAGAATCTAAGTATGTCTGATGTGACTCATGGAAGATATTCTAGAAACTCTTTTTTTCCAAACTAAGCTATTTCCTTGGCAGGAATAACCTGTTGCTAACCAGTGGATATGTGTTCTTAGGTTCCATTCTCTGACTTTCAGGATGATGTGAAGTGTGGGTATCACTGTTGATGGACTTCCTTCCTGTGCTAAGTCCTGACACAAGTCGCCTCCCTGCAGAAAGGCAGGAGGGCATGGGACCACCACACTGTGTAGTTCTCTCCCATTCTGCTGAACAGAGCACACTGTCACCATGTATCTGCATTCTTACAGGTATACACCATTCTACCTACAGTGCATATCACCTTATCCAAGCCAAACTTCCATGCTGAGGAATCAGGGGGCACACCCCTGTTTTCTGAAATCTGAGGAAAGCTGCAGAACCAATATCTACGTGTGTGCTAGAGTTGTTCCTACCCACACCAGAGAGTTGATGGCTGACGTTCATAAGCAAGGCCTTCAATTGCATATTAAATTATATCAGATTAGAGTTATATAAGTTTTATTAAAACAACATAGAAAATACTCATTATTTCCTATTTTTACTTCTTCTTATGGTCTTGGGATCATCTGCACCTCTTGTATTTATGGGATGGTGCTACTGTAACTTTCTTCCCATCTCCACATTAACTCATGGTGTGTTGATATCCTGATTTTGATCACAAATAAAAGTATTTACACCGTGGAAATTAGCAAGTACTATGAATATCAGCTCTATTGTTTCTCTTGGAGATTGAGTGTTAAACACTTGATAGTAACTCCTTGATATGCTTCTCTTCAAATAGAGACATTTTTATTGAATACCAGAAGCTAAGAATAGAGTGCTGTCACCAAGGTCACCCGGCTGAAAAGTTGGTCTCCAGGAGACCCCTTCTCCTTAACTGAAAAACAGAGCAACCTGTCATTTTGCCACTCCCTCCACAGCATAGAATAAAACACAGCACAGTGGCACACCTGGAGCCCCAGTAGAGGCAGGGGGATCAGAAGTTCAGTCATTCTCTGTCCTCTGCTACACAGGAAGTTCAAGATCAGCTTGTGCTGTATGCACAGTGGGATTCATGGATGAATGAGCCATGGGCCTTGATGAACTCAAAGGAATTGTAATTCAATTAAGGAAGGAAGATAAACAGGAAGTACCCAATAACAAAATGAGTGTAATGGTAGAAACGATGAGAGTTTGTGGGGTACATATGAGGGGAGATGTATTCTCCAGAATTTAAAAGGTCTGTATTCCTGAGTCTTTCTTCCTCCCTCTCTCCCACCTTCCCATCTTTCTTTTCCTTGCTTTCTCTTCTCTCTTCTCTCTCTCAAATTCTTCATGCTCCCAGTGAGTGAATCCATTGGAAATATACAGTGCTATCCCGCATCCTTCAGTTACTTCATGTGGTACTGTGAAAACAAACCCAATTTTAGCATCAGAAGATATTTTCAAGTATTTTTCTTCACTAAGCAAGCTGTAAGAATCATCGGCTGTGTGTTGCCATGGAGAGTAGAGTTGAAGCGATAGTTCTAGTCAGAGATGAAAAATCTATAAAACCAAATGCTAATGTGAAATAAACGCATAGTGACTGTCCGTCATACTACCAAGCTTGATATAAATCTCTTCCTTCTCAGACCCATGCAGAGAAACATGCACCAGTGAAGTCTGGGGCTCAGGAATTGCCTGTTTAGGCCTCTGTGTAAATTCAGTTTTGACTCAAGTCAGAGATTATACTCTTTCAAGAATGGGATTAGGAATGGATTCTGAGACAGAGCCACATAACAGAGATCTGAAGCCCGAGAAACTAGGTCTAGCTCAGTTCTCTGCAGATTCCTGCCAACTGTTTTACACAGAGAGATTCAAACTTGCCAGGTAGTCAGTCACTCACCTGGCATAGGGGAAAAGTGAAAGATAAGGGGAATCTTAGAATGCTTGTTTTTATGGATTTGTTTTAGGAATAAGTGATAGATGATGAGAACTAAGGACATAGTGTATCATATATCAGACAGCATTGCTCTTGTGAACTCTAGGGCACCGCACACTCATGGAGTATGAGTATTGTCACATGGCTGCCATGACACCTAACAACAGAGAATCCAGCAGGTCGATGATCAGTGAGCAAGTTCTATTCCTTTTGCTCCCCAGCACCGGGATTACAGGTGTTCACCACCATGCCTGGCTTTGCCATGGGTACTGGGGTCTGAACTAAGGTCCTCATACTTATGCTGCACCAAGGTAGCCATCTCCCAGCCCAAATGTAAAGAACTTTTAGAAGTCAATGTTGCTTACCAAGTTAATTTTTTAAAATTAATGCATGTGTTGCAGTCAGCTTTCTAGTTGCTGCACAGAAAGAACCCAAGCAAAAGCGGCTTGTGGAGGAATGGGTTTATTTGGTTTATGGACTCGAGGGGAGACTCCATCCCGGCAGGGAAAACGATGGCATGAGCAGAGGGGTGGACATCACCTCCGCCACAGCACTGCAAACAGCTGCAGGAAGGTGTGCCAAACACTGGCAAAGGGAAGCTGGCTTATAACCCCCATCAGCCCATCCCAACAACAGCTCTAGTGAGGTTCTAATTTCTGAACTGCCATCAGCTGAGGATCGATCATTGAGAACACATTCATTTGTTTGTGGGAGACACCTGGATCAAACCATGAGAGCATGTTAGAATTTAGGAGTTTGGGATATATGTAATCAGAAGTACATTTTTTTCTTCTTTTAAATATCTAGTTAAAGAAAGAAAGAGGTGATAGTGGCAGTGAGGGAAAAGCAGTGGATTTGCTCATGGATACAGCTGTCTCTTCCTGAAAACCAGCAGCATTTCATGATGCCGGGTTTTCTCCCCACATACTTATGACTAATACCCAACAGTTCCCATATCGTTCTAACACCCATCAACACCCCCTCCTTTTCATCTGTGGACCTTTCTACTCATTTAATTGAGAAGAAGTAAATAGAAGAGAAGTTCTCCCAGTGTTCCACCCAATGTGTCCTTCTGTGATGATGAATTAACCCTTCATGCTCCAAGAAAACTATAACCCTCACATTTGTGCACCAGGATTCATGGACTCTTGGCCATGGTTATTTTATTTTTCCACTATATGATTTCTGTTCCAAACTATGCATGTGACCTGAGGCTGAGCCATAGAAACTTTTCAGCTCTGGGGAATGTTTCCACTATACAAAAAATATACAACTGCCCTGAGAAAGTCCCACTGAGACACACAGGAACCAGAGCCCTGCCAAGTCAGAGCCAGCCAGGGTGAGCTCTCCCAGCAGTCATGCATGCATGAATTGCTGGAGATGTCTTGGATAATCTGACCAGACATAAGATCCAGAGGTCACCCACCACTGAGTCATGCTGGAGCGAGACACACGGAGTAGAATCAGATTGTCCCCATTGTATCCAAAACAAATTTCTGACTCATAGACTTAGGACCCTAAAAGGTTGTTCTTTTATGCTTCTAAATTTGGATTGGTTGAGGGGGGAGGTCAGAAGTAGAGAGCTAAAATATTGATCTAGATTATTTCACTCAGTGCATTGAAATCCTATTGAGAAGATGGCCTGCAAGACTCACATGGCAGGGTATGTTTTTGTTTATTTCTTCACTTTAGCTGTTTCTAAAATTCTCTTCATTTAGCTTCTGAGACCTTTGCATTGTCATCCTTCTCCTCTTCCTCCTCCACCTCCACCTCCTTTCTTTCTCCTCCATCTGCCTCTGTATAGATGAGTGTGGGTGTGTTTTAGCATGTTTCAGGACTCAATACTTGGGTTTCTTTTTATCTCTGACTTCATTTATTTTTAAGTGCTCTCAATGAGATTCCAGATGTCATGTATAATCCATCCCCACATAGTTTCTATATTCATAGATTCTGTATTTGCAAATTCATATAAAATTTACTTGCAAGTTTCAAATAAATACTCATGCAATGTCTTTATGGTCACTGGTATATATACACACGACATAGCTCATCCTTGACAGGCCACCCTGCCTCCAGGTAACTTGAACAAGCTTCCTCCATGCTGTTTCTGTTCTCATAGTGAGGTATTGGAGGATCGAGTGCAGTGGAGCTTGAGGAGCTCTGATGGGGCACATTTGGAGGACTCAATCCCAATTCTGGCTCCTGTAAGAGAGGGAGTTGCCAGGCAAGTTGCTTAACACTTAGGAACTTTGGCTCATTTCTGCTTCTACGAAATCAAGAAAATGAAGTATAGCAGGATTTGTTATTTGGTGATTTCATATAATCTATTACATATATACATATATCTGCATATGTAAATTAACATGCATACATTTACATATGCAAATATATGCATATATTAATATGAAGTTTTTGCTATTTTATTTGCTAATTTGTGCTTATACCCTTATTTATTCATTTTATTTATTTTTATTTTTTTCTTTATTGTCCATAATGAGTTACATTGTTTAGTGGGCCAACCATGAGTTGTTATCCCCAATTCCCTGTTGTCCCACCTCCCCATCCTCAGTCAGCTGGATATCCTCCTCCATGGGCCATCGGTATCAGTCTTTGTGGTAGGGGACCATGGGTAGCCCAGTCTTCAGCTGGGTTCTGATGACCCAAGTGTGTTGTTTCTGAGGGTTTCCAAGTCTCTGATATTCTCCTCCATCATGGCTCTTCCAATCTCTCCGCCTCCTCTTCCGCTCAGTTCCCTGAGTCGTGGTGGGTGAGTATTGAGGCTGCTTTGGTGTTGTGAGCTTAGGCGTTTTTGTGTCGAGATTTGTTGGTTTCTGTCACACTGGCTTATCCTTTGTTGATTGAATGGCTATGGATGTGGGTCCCTTGTTCATCCAATCATTCTCTGTGGGGTTCCATGTGGATCCTCCCCCGTATGACTGTGGTGGCTCATCTCATGTCTCAGCTTTCTGCCTGAAGTCGGTTGGTAGGATTATATGGGCCACAGCTCAGATTTATTGCTAATAACAAAAACCAACTGTGGGCTAGAGACAAAATAGTCATCCGCCTCCCTCCTCCCTCTGAAATAGTCCTCCGCCTCCATCCTACCTCTGAAGTGATCCTCCACCTCCATCCTCCCTCTAAGATGGTCATCCACCTTCATCCTTCCTCTGAGACGGTATGCCCACCACAATCTAAGCACCCTTTCTGCTTGATGCCCTTATATCGAGCTTTGAGAAAATCTTCAAAATCAGAGGACCTTATGTTTCCTTCAGGTGAGACATCTGTGCTCTGCTCCACAGTCTGAGCCCACCTCTCTTGTTCATTCACTGCTTTTCCATGACCAAGTAGATAATAGGAACACCATGATGAATGCATTCTATTCATCACAAGAAGGGAAGGCTGAAGAGACACTCAATCTCTGTAAGGTCACAGTGCAATTCCCACAGAAAAAAAACATGATTACCCAATACTTTCAAGGCTGAAACATTTAACTCAGATTGGTATATAATTAAATTATTTGTAAGTCTATTAATATTGGAACAAAACTAGTTATAGACTCACCATTCCTTCCAAAAAGATAACATTAAGCCTCCTTCTTGCCATAGTCTTAAAGTTGGAAATCTCAGGGTGAGAACCAATTTTTTAGAACAAGTTCAATATGGCTTTTCATGGTCTGTTGACTTGAAAACTGAATATTTTCTAGTCTTGTCCTCTGACATGAATGAGCAAAGGACAGGATATCTAAGTAAAATAGTCTACTGAGAAAATAGGAAAATTGCAAACTGTAAGTAATCACTGGACTAGAACAAATAGAAAAAAAATAAAACACCTGGACAGGAAATGGACAACATTATGCCCCTAATCACTAAAACCAACACAATTTCCTATTTCTATATTAAATAATAAATGACTAATGCCAGCAAAAAACATAGCTGCTTCTTCTCAGCAGTGGCCACTCTGTGTACCTAAATCTATTAGCCAATGAAAATAATCCTTCATTTAGAGCAGAAGCCTGTGAGATGTCTACTATCTGAAGCTTTCATTATAAATGGTCTACTTAGGTCTCCACTTTGCATGATCTACCTTAAAAACACCAGCCCTGTATCACAAAACACATTGCTAAGATTCACCGTGCTTCCTTTGTCCTTTGCTGTAGGTAAATTTAGCTCAGTTTTAACAGATCAGTAAATGCTTAACAAAGATTTCAAGGAAGTTTTCATGGTCCTTGGGACTCTCTCTAAGAAATGGGTGAGTTACTTGTATAGTTCAGATCTTGGTCCTGGAAGCAAGATGTATGGTCACTGCACAGTTTTGAAAGATATAAAATGAAGGTTCCATTCCTTCTGTAAAGATGCACAGAAGTGTTCTGGTGCCATGTTTCAGACTTTCCTTCTCCTATCAAACTGCAGGGGCATTGTTGCCTTGAAAATCAGCTGTCTACTTTGATTTTATTTTCAAAAATATTTTATTAATTTGTAAGAAGATAGAGATAGAGAGAGAGTGAGAGAGAGAGAGAGAGAGAGAGAGAGAGAGAGAGAGAGAGAGAGAGAGAGAGAGAGAGAGAGAGAGAAGAGAGGGGGCATGCCAGGCCTTTTTGCCATTGCAAACAAACTCCAGGTGCATGTGACATTTTGTGCTTCTGGCTTTATGTGGATGCTGGGGAATGGGACCCAGGCTTTACTAGCTAATGCCTTCAGCAGTGGGGGCATCTCTCCAGCCCCCAGCTACCTGCTTTTAATATGTGTTTCACTGACCACGTCAATGCCGTATTCCAGAATGGATAGTGTCACCAATGCCACAGATTTGTAAGAAGTCTGACATTTTTCACTTTTGTCTTTTTTCTTCAACATTTTCTTAATCTCAGGGATTGTTAACCAAGGTTACCAGAACAAACCAGAAAAACCCATGCTAACTGGTAATTTAAATTTTTAAATAGAATTTTATTTTCTCATATTTCTGGAGCCCAGAGGTTCAAAAAAAATTATTGATCTGAAAACATTTGAAGTTGTTTTATCTCCTGCAGTATGAAATATTCAGCCTATACTGAATTCTGTATGCAAAATATGAAAGTAGAACCATATCATTAATATGCAAAATTGCTTTTGTCTTTAATAAATGGTCAATTGATACATGTGAAATATTGTTACAAATTTAATTTCATTATGATTTACTATTCATAAATGTTTTATTTGTATACCTATTTTTTATTTTTATTTATTTTTAAAAATAGTTTTATTTATTTGTAAGCAGAGAGAGATAGAAGAAAGACAGACAGAGAGATTGGGCACACCAGGGCTGCCAACCACTGCAAATGAACTCCAGATGCATGTACCAGCTTGTGCATCTGGCTTTACACGAGTACTGGGCAATTGAACCTGGGTTGTTAGGCTTTGCAGACAAGTACTTTAACCACTGAGCAATCTCTCCAGCCCCATGTATATCTGTTTTATATATCTGTATTTCCAGGGCGTGGTTAAAAAATTTCAAGCACAAAGATTGCTAAAGAAAAAGTTTGAGAAGCTTTTTATTAACACAAGTTTGTATAATTTGATGTAAGCTATACAATACATAAATATATCCTTTGAAGTTTTCAAATTACAGTATAAGTTTACTCATTATTGAATCATGGTATAAATTGAACTTATTCCTGTCTAGCTGAACTATTAAGGCCCTTTCCCTTTCCCAGTCTCTGAAAACCTCTATTTTTTGACTTTAAATAAAGTTCATTTTAACTGCTGGAGCCCTGTCTCTGGACCATGGAGTTCACTTTAAACTTCACCTATCAGTGAGATCATGAAGTACTTGTATTTTCTGTGCCTGATGGTTTTAATTTGCCATAATGTTCTCCATGGTTCACTTGAGTTCCCAAAAGATGACAGGAATTCTTTCTTTCTGAAGTTGAGTTCCATTCCATCAGACCATCAGACATACATATCAATTATTTAATCATAATGCTTACATATTATCTTTCTTCCTGTGCTCTTGTGCCAACAAATGAGTCATCTTTTGTTCTGACACCATTGACTATCTTTTGTTGATTATGGTGCCATTTCCCAGTCTCTTTAAGTGTCTCATAATTATAGTCTGCTAGACATGTTGTATAAATAGTCAGCAAAGACTACACTCAGATCTCCTTTCTTCTTCTTTTCTTCTGATTTACGCTTTCTCCACATAAAGCAAATTCTCTCCCTAGACAGGAGATCAAATGAGATGCTTGGCACTGTTGCTGGAACTGGGGTTGACCAACTACAAACAGCTTTGACTTCATGGACAGCTGTAAATCATATCTAGGAAGTATCTATCTCTGCCTCTCAATTTCCCAGCCTGGAGAAGGAATTGGGAATCGGTTATCATATGTTGCTATGGTGGTTTGAAGGTCAAATGTCCACCATACCTATTGTGTCTTCATGATTAACCTCATACTTAATCCCCTGGTGGGGGAGCCTTGCTGGAGGAGATACATACGTCACTAGGGGCAGGCTTTGGGATTTTTATAGCCCAGCCCTGTTTTCCAGTGCTACCCAGATCACTCCATTCCCTTCCTTCTGCTGATATGTGGAGATATGACACATGTTTTCCCTGCCATGCTGAAGCTTCTTCTCATAAATATAAGCCAAAACAAACCTTTTCCTCAGTTTACCTCAGTGTGAAGAGCAAGCAGCACTGCTTCCTGGTTCTGGTCTGACTCTGCCAAAGAAACAAAGCTCTGACTGAAGGAGAACGGTGAAGTCAACAAGCTCCTTTTCCCACAATACCTTCCCTACCATGATGGACCCTATCTCCTCAAATAAAGAGCCACAATGAAGTCTTCTCCTTGAAGTTCCTTTCATCTGATATTTTGTCACAGAAGGACAGGAGGGAGACTGAGTTCACCCTTTCTCCCCCTCTTTATTCTCTTTATTCTGGGTCTTAAATGGATCGGATGATGCCCACCTACAATGGCTCTAAGGGATCTTCTTTACTTAATCTGCTGACCCCCAAATACTAGTATTCTGAAGCACCCTTGAAACACTGAGGTTTAGGATTTAACCAGCTCTCTGGATGTGTTTTGGACATGTTTTCACATATAGCTAATCACAAGAACAGCTGTATTGCTTATTCATAAAGGGTTTAATGTCTCAAGAGTTTCTTGAATTTTGATGATGTGTATTTATTCACCTCATTATGTTGTTTCACTGTGGTAAATTTCTAGAACTGGAATTATTGAATCAAAAGAAGCGGACATTTACATCAATGTCCCCAAATTACCTTCATCCACCTACTATCATAAATGTTTCTACAATGACTGCCATTTGCTCAATGCCAGGTGCTGCCATCACTGAACGTCCCCTTTCTTTACATTTCTGACAAATGAACAAGGGGGAACATCTCACACCCCTTTCCCTCTTTCATTGTATCACTAATTATGTTAAGGCCAATCTCTTCATTGAAGGTCATTTAGGTTTAAGTATTTCAGCATTATATTAGTTTCTTTCTTGTTGCTGTGAAGAAATTCCTAACCAGAAGTGACTTCAAAGAAGAAACATGTTATTTTGACCTACAGTTTCAAGTGAGGGTTCTTGGCTGGGAAAGACATGGCAGCAGGAGCAAGATGCACAGCTGGTCATATTGGAGTCAGGAAACAGAGGTCAAACAGGAAGTGAGCCCATTCCCAGTGACCCACTGCCTCCAACAAGGCATCCAATTTCTAAAGGTTTCCTTCCCAACCTTCCCAAACAGTACCACTAGCTAGGGACCAAGTGTTCAAACACAAGGGCCTAGGGGGGACATTTTACATTCAAACTGTCTTACCAATACATTATTTTAAAAATCCATATTCATTAGAATGATGTGGATTTATACGATACTAAATACATTTTATCCATATTCAAGACTATGGTTTGTGTGCAAGATTATCTTAATATGTGTTTTATGAAATTATATATATATATATATATATATATATACATATACACACAAAACTACCTCATTTTGACTTGACATTCAAATACTGAATATTCCCTTCCTCTCCACTCTACTCTTCTCTTGTCATTTAAACTGGTTGTACAATTCATTAAAATAGGTTTCAATCAATCTGCCTTCTACTTGGGCAATTGTGATCCCCCACATCTATTTTTTGACCTGCCCCCACCTGTCACTTGTTCTGTGTGACTTAACTCCTTATCCTTACATGTTGCTGAGAGGTCCTTCAAATCTAAATTTGATCAAGCCACCTATTTAGAGTTCTGACAAGTAAACACATTTTCATTTACCAAACCTAGTTTAAAAAGAATAACCCCTTTAAATGTGTGTGTATGCGCACAGATGTGACCCTAATTCATTTATAGATTTGTCATTAAGAGCTAAGATGACTCAGCTTAATTGGAAAGCTCCTCCACGATGCAGAGCCCAGCATGGGAAGCAGATGTTTGACTAACAGTATATCTGGAGGCTCAGGTGCCAACTGCTCCCACTTCCTCCTGAACCAGCTTCTCTCTGAGCACTGAGTCACCCCACATGTGTCTCCAAGATAAAATATCATCTGTACTCGGACTAGTTTTCCCCCCTCACAGTTCAGCTTTGCATTTAATTCAAAATTTTATTCTCAGACACAATATTCATAAAAAATTTCTTCTTCAAGCTGGGACATAGCTAAAAGAATTCACACCTTGCAATGATATAGAGACAGAGTGTGGTGATGGCATAGATCCTAATTCTTATTAGGTCTTATCTGTTGGCCCACCTATGACCCTGAAAATTTCCTTTCCTGTGTGACTTAATGAGGAACTGCTCATTGCTTGAGTGTATACAAAGGAATAACAGAAAAATGAAAAATTATATCAAAATATAATCCCTACCAAGTCTATATAAAATTTATTACTGAATATTGTAAATTACTTGCTTTTCAATGAGTATTAAGTACTGAAACAATTGCAAAATTTTCAGCAATCACAGTGCTCATTTACTTTAGGTGGAGTTACCTTCTTACATGGGAGAGAAATATGTGTATTAAGTATTTGAAATACGTGGCTAATTAAATTTAGTTAAAACTTTTGTTCCCTCAAGTTTCATGGCAAATATTTATAGATTAATTTTGCATAAAAGTAATTGGAGAGAGAATTTCTGGGTCTACATGGAAATGTGTTGTACATAAGGAGATCTTCCACTGTCTTTCCCACAAGGTAACTTTCCAATGCACTTATATACACATCCATATGAACATATGTATGTACACATTCTTATGCATATGTTCACATGTAGCTTAACTAAGGCCAACTAAGGAAAAAGGACATAATTGAAATAAAAGCAGAAATGATGCAATGTAGAAGCCTATGGGTTTAAAAAAATCTGTAAAGACAAGGGTTGATTCTCTGAATGGAATTGTCACTTCCTACTTAGAGGTCCTTTATAGACTGAACCCTATGATTAGTGTAGAAAATAAAGATACAGACTAGCTCGTGTGAGCTTTGTGATTGAAAGGGAATTGAATGGGAATAGAGAAGTGAGTTGGTGGAGAATAAAAATTGCTAAGTGAGTTTCACATAATGTCCAGCAAGCAAGACATCTACCATATTTGATGGAGAGCAAGTATCTGTGGAAATAGAATCTTCAAGAAAATTCGATAGAAATGGTCAAGAAGGTGGGGACAGCCACCTGACAGAGATGGGGAGGGATGGAAGATTAGGTCACAAGCATGTCTCCAGGGTTTCCTCCCAGCTGGGGATTATGCGATGGAGGCAGCAGAGTAAGGCCAGAGAGATATGGTGACAATCCCTGAAGTGCTTCTTTGGACCCTCACTCTGGCATTTGCCTGTCTCTCTGGTTTTGGCAAAGGCACCCTGATTGGAACATGATTAAGACAAGCTGAAATGCCGCCAGAATAGACATAGAAGCAGTGCAGATGCAAAGATGAAGCTAAGGGCTTCAAGGGACTCTGAAGACACTATTATTTCCAAAGCCATGGAAGAGGGGCTTTGGTGGTAACTGTGTCCAAATCTTGAAGTAGCCAGGAGTCTACTACAATCTGTACTGCTTCACATTATTACTACAGTGTAATGCTTGCATTTCAGGTTAAGCTGCAGGGATTGAGAGAGGATTTGTGTCGTACTTTCTAAGTCCATGGGGATAGTCAGAGTTTGAGGGACAGCATTTAGACTCTGTGATGATGCTTACTCCATGCATGCAAAGTCAAGTGATAAGGGAATTCCTCTGTAAGTTTAGCTGGAACCTTTGTGACTGTGCCACACTTCAGATGTGGACATTGGAACACTATCTCTTTCTGTGTGTGTGTACACTGGGACACTCACTATGTTTGTGGACACCGGAGCCCTCAGTGCATGTGTGGATGGACACTGGAACACTCACCATGTGTTTACAAAACCAAAACACCAATTGGTAGTAGAAAACAATAGAAAAATTGATACAAGCATACTTTGTGGAGAAACACTGTGTCAAGAAGTTGGAGTTGTCAGAGGGGGCGGAAACATTATAAGAGCCGTGGTGGGGGAGATTATCCAGAGGCATGGCCAGGAGAACCTGGCTGAATACTAGGCTATCCATGGTCCCCTGTCACAAGGACTGATGCAGACGACCCATGGAGGAGGTTATCCAGTGGAGGGGGGAGGGGAGGGCAGTGGGGAATTGGGGATAGCAACTCATTGTTTGCCCACTAAATGTTGTAACTCATTATGGACAATAAATTTAAAAAAAAAGAAGTTGGAGTTGTCTAATCCTGGGAAGGATGCTGGTAGGATGCATGAGTGGTGTGCTAAGAGCCCTAATCTCTGACTCAGGGGACCCCCCCCCTAAGTTGGAAGCTATGGTGGAATTGTCTGTCATGCACAGTTCTGAACTCCTGGTGTTAGCAGAAACATTTGTAGGCAATACAGTGCCAGAAATAGGAGTGGAGAATTTTGAGTTGGCGTTGCAATATGTCACCAAATTTTCAGAGAAATGGCAGGCCCTCTAGAAGAATGACAGATATAAATGGAAAGTTTTTATGCCCTGGCACTAGGGATTTCATCAGCTCTTACACTTTCACATTTCTCTGTTTCTGAACTGATGCACAGTTCATGTGACCTCCTATGGAATTCTCCTGAATTTTGATGTCAGTTTCCTTCGATGGGTCATGGGAGCAGAGTGTGTCTGCTCTCTGACACAAAGCACTTGTGTCACTCTTGTGAATTTTCTTGGATCACTTTCTTGGATTTTCCAGCTTTGCTTTTTAAAATTTTGTTGGCAATTTTTGAATATGTACAAAATGCATTTTAATCATATACCTCTCCTGTACCTATTTCTTGCCCTAACCCACATATCTTTTTACTGAACCCTTTGCATTTTCTTTTATGAGCATATTTCTTTCAAACTAGAAAATGAAAATAATTTCATTAAAAAATATTCTTTTTACCATATATAGTGGTGCATGACTTTAATCACAGCATTCTGGAGGCTGAAGTAGGAGGGTTGCCATGAGTTTGAGGTCAGCCTGGGCTACATAGTAAGTACCAGGTCAGCCTGGGCCAGAGTGAGACCATACCTTGGAAAAAGTCATATTTTCAGATATATATATGTAGGTCTTAGATTTCTGGTTGCTTAACTTTAAGAGATATTGCTTAAAACATGCACATAAGCAGCTTTAAATGCATTAATAATAAAAAGAAAAATGATACCAAAGGTTAATCTTTTATTTATTTTTAGAAGGTTTTTTATTAAAAAAATTTTGCAAGCAAGAGAGGGAGAAAGAGATGAGAGAGAGAGAGGAGTAGGAGAGAAGAGAAGAGAAGAGAAGAGAAGAGAAGAGAAGAAAAGAGAAGAGGAGACAGGGAATGGGTGTTCCAGGGCCTCTACCCACTGCAAACGAACTCCAGATGCATGCACCACTTTGTACATCTGGCTTTCCATGGGTACTGGGAAATCAAACCCTGGTTGCTAGGCTTGCAGGCAAGCACCTTTACCACTGAGCCATTTCTCCAGCCCCAGGTTACCCTTTTAGAAGATTGTCTTGTAGGAACACAAACCTTCCCGTGATTCTCACACTCTTAAATCTTGCCGGATGCAATATCATCAGTCCTATGATTCTTTAACTTGACCGATTTCATTAACTTGTTTTCAAAATAAGATCTTGCTATGTTTTCTAGCTGACCTTGTTTTCCTCCTTAATATTTTTTGAATATACATTGAATGTATATTTTGAATATACATTGAATCTGAGGTCTTTTCTAAAGGAATCTATGTTAATATCATGGCAAACTAACTTCCACATGATTGTATGGTGTGTGTGCAAATCCCTTCTTTCCCCCTCAAATGGTTAAGGCTAGCTTAATACTTGTCTTATGTCCCTATGTTGTGTGGATTTTGAAAAATCCCAAGACTAAGTCAGTTGATCCAGTTCACGATTCTTTGAATATCATAGTTTTTCTTTTCCATTTCATTCTGTTCCTGTCAGAACATAAATCTATCCTGTTAAAATAGAAGGTTCATTAGAAATTCTTGTCACAATCCAAGATATTCCAAATCACACTTACAGAAGTTCAGAATTAGATTTTGCACACCATCTGAGCCCTGAATCTTTGGCTTGTTCAGTTCCTCCTTTGCTTTTGGAGGGAGAATTTTTGCTGTCTTTTTGCTTGCAGGGTCTATTTTCAATAACTGCAGTTCAGCCAATTATTTTAAAAGTGAAATTTCTTAGCACCATGCTCACTAAATACTCGGGTTAAAGACTTGAACTCAATTGTGAACAAAATTCAACCATGTTTAGAGAATGCTTGTAGCACTTACCTTCTTGTTTCTGGGACACGACACCCAGCCAAAGCATCTTAAGGGAGGACAGGGTTTATTTTGTCTTATAGATTTGAGGGGATGTTTTATCATGGTGGAGACAACATGGAAAGAACAGACATCACCTCTCCTTAGCAGGCAGGAAGGTGAGAGAATAAGTTTACTCTATGAACCCAGTGAGGCTAGACTACTAACCCTTAAGGAACATCCCCAGTGACAATATCCAGAAAGGCTCCAACCCCTACCTCCACCCCAATTCTTCACCAGTTGGGGATTAAGTGTTTTAGTCACAAACACAAATGTGAAGACATTTGACATTCAAACTACCACAGAGCATTTACAACATAATTCAATATCACCATTTAGTCACTGTAGTCACTGTTTCTGATGGCTTCTTTCAAATCTATGATTGTTTTCTTAATCTTTCTAGTTTAACACAAAATTTTAGGTGGTGGTTTATGCCCTTTGTGGCCACACATTTCTGGTATGTTTTCATGGATCTGTTGCAGCATATTTCTTGTCTGAATAGCTCTCTATGGATTAGTTTGCATTCCTTCTTTGGTGAGCTCCTGATATGGGATTATCCTTGGTGACTTTTGGGATCACTTGTCTTTGCTTTCTGGACAGATTCAAGATATATCCTTGTCCTGCCCTAGAAAGCCATTCCTCGCCCTCTGTAATTAAGTCTTGATCGCTAAGGTGTTTCATTTCTCTTCTGGGTGTGTCTGCAACTGTTTCCAGAAGTCACCAGCATGTGCACCAGTAGACAGATTATGCTCAGCAGTGGGACAGCCTTCCTCAGATCACTGCAAGCCTAAATAGAACTCAAGGAGGGAAAGAGAGCGAATCCTCTCTCTGTCTTCTTGGGATGAGCTGTCTATCTCCTCCCTTAGACACTGGTGCCCCTGACTCTAGGGCTCAAAGAGTCCCAGAATTAGGCCATCTACTCCCTGCCCTTTGGATCTTTGGAATCAGACTGTAAGACTCTTCTAGCTTTGCTGGTCCTCTAGTCTGCAGATGGTCATGTCTGGGCTTTCTTGGTATCCATTATCAGAGAGGTGATTTCCATTGTGCCTCCACATAGTTGCTGGTATCTACAATAGCTCCTCAGGTGTTCTTCACCTTATCCCTTGAGACAGGGTCTTTTTATGACTCAAGAGCTCTCTGGTTCAGATCTACTAGCTAGTCAGCAAGTCCCAGGGATCCTCGTTTCTCTGCCTCCCCAAACTGGAATCACAGGCACAGCCACTCCACTAGATATTTTATGTGAGTGCTGCAAGCCCTTTACCCTTTGAACTCTCTCCCCCACCGATATACTCCTTAAATGCCTCAGAATGAAAAAATCCAAGTTGACAACCGAGGAACACACTTTGACTTGACCCTGTAATGAAAATGTTGACAGATGATAATGATTTAGATCTGGTGGTTATGGAAATCAAATACTCAGGAGCATTTCCATCTCCACTACCATCTGTATGTTTCTGGAGTTTCTGACACAAGCAGCCCCAAGAGTGAAGAGGAAGAATCTTGTCGTGCTCTGGACGTCAGGAGCTAGACTGGGTCATGGAGTGTGACTGACTGGCTTCTCTCACAACCACCCTAACTAAAGCCCTGTAGGATGTTTTATATTCTCCACTTCATTTTATTTGTAATGGGCAGAGGAGACTATTTCAACAGGAAAATGGGTGACGTGAATGCTTTGCTTTCCCATCCTGATATCCCAAGCTGCACGTCTGTGCCTTCTCTTGCCTAGCACTGGATGACACATCAGAAGGAATCTGAAACAATCGAAAGTCAAACAGTGAAAGTGTAATCACCTTATAATTCCATTTACATGTGGCCACAGGTGCTGAGGGGAGAAGAGATGGGAAACTATTGATTATAGGAATGATCATAATTATATGAATTATAGAAATGGAAGTTCTGTGTTTCATGATGAAAAGAGTCTAGGGAATGATTGGGTGATCGAGGCCAGGCATCATGAAGGCCATTGAACTGTCATGTTAGAGAAGGTGAAGAGAAAAAATTTTGTTTTTCATAGTAAAATTTAAAAAAATAAAAAGATATAATTGTGTTTTTCCTATTACGGTATTTCCTCCTTTCCACTGTCTCATCTCCCAAATTCTACTTACTTCTGCAGAGATATTACAACATAAGCTTCACTTTTAAACTTTCCTGTGTGCATATGAGTGACAGATCCACATGAAAAAAAAAAGATTTAATTTAAATCAACTTAGGTTAACAAAACATCAATTTGTTTTTATTCTATCAAGATATTTTTATTGGTTTCTACAGGAACTGTCTTAGACTATTGTGGTGTGAATGTAAAATGTCCCCCGTGGCCTCATGTGTTGGGACTCTTAATCCCTGGCTGCTGGTGGTGGTGCTGTTTGGGAAGGTTGTGGACTCATTGGAATATGGATCCTTGCTGGGGGGGGGAGGGGACTTTTGGGTGCTGCAGCCTAACCCTGCTTGGCACACTCAGCTCTGGTTCTCTACTTCCTAAATGCTTGTGTGAAGGTGTGGCACCTGCTTCTCCCACCATGATGAGTCGTGCTGTCAAAACTGTCAGCCAGAATCATTTGCATCCATGATCTGCTACCAGTGAGGTGTTTTGCCTCTACAAGGAGACAACTCCCATTTAATCATTTTCTAATGAGAGAAACTAGTTTTCTATGTTTTAAAATGTCTATTGAATATTTTACAGATATTTTAGTAAACCATTTTATTACATATAAAGGTTCTTTTTAAGAAAAATATATTCCTAGAAGTGGAATTCTAGGCCAAAGTTGTGGATATTTCAAGCTTTGATTCTCACTGTCAGAGACTCTTGCAGAATTCAATGCCTGGGCCACTGCAGGGTTCTGTCCTAGTGTGTCTCATTTCCCGGCATGCCCTGGGCCTTGTGGCTTTTCTTTTGTCTACTCCTATGATTGTTCTGCTTTTGGCCTCATGAAGAACAGAGCTCTTTCTTTCCAGGCTGCTAAGGGCATTCCCCAAAGCATCTTAGCACCTTTTGCAAGCGCCTGGCTTCTCAGAATAGTCTACCCACCTAGCACATGATCTCCTACATAGCTTCAGGCTCCACTCACTTTGCTTCAGTTCCTGTCTTTTGCCAACTTCGTTCATATTTCAGAGCCTTTTAGGTTTTTTTTTTTAAAGCTGATATTCCAGCTTCTCCTTACAGGAGGCCCAGCATTTTTTTTCATTTAGAATATGCTGAAATTTGTGTACAGCTATGGGGCTGGTGGTCAGCAGGAGAGTAAGGTATATATTCTGATGGAACATTCAGGGTCTTACACAGCAAAGGCCACCATGCAGTTTCAAATGCCAGATCAGGGAGGACCATAGTTCTTTACCAGAGAGTAAAGACTTACTGAAGAATCTAGAAAACCAGGATTCCTAGAGCCAAGTGTCCTCATGCAGAGTGTGAGGGTTCAATCCCTTCCCATCTGACGGCTGATCTGGGGAAAGATCTGCTGGATTTGGATGCTGCTTCTTTCCAGAGAGCTTCTGACTCTGTAATTAAGGATTTTACAACATCAGCAGAATTTTTAACCTGGTGGATGGAGAAGACAGAATTCTTCCCTGTGGTTCATTCTGGCTCTGCTTCCCATGGTGTTGAGATTTCACCCTTTATCTTTGGTCTTTGACTTTCTACAGGGTGTTAAGAATCAGCTATTCGATTCTGTGATCTTTATGGCTACCAATTCCCCCAAACTTCTCAAATAGTTGAAATATCATCAGCATATTCTCTCTGTAGTCAGCCCCTCTTCAACAAATGTCTTTATTATTACATGGCTGTGGACCAGAGATAGGGTTATATTGCTGGCCGATTGATGAGAAGCCAACATCCTTTCCTAAGACCACTTTTAGGACATAGGTGCCTAGAGAAAAACACTCAAGATCAGGAGAGAGAGAGAGAGAGAGAGAGAGAGAGAGAGAGAGAGAGAGAGAGAGAGAGAGAGAATGTGTGTGTGTGTGTGTGTGTGTGTGTGTGCACGCGCGTGCTCTGAAAACCAAAGGATGAAAGAAGGCTGTTGGCCTAGAGGGAGAACTTGATTTGTATTGCACTCAGAAGTCTGGAGTGGCTCGGTGGGTAAATGAAATTTTGGGAAGGATCAGAACCTGAGTTTAGAAGCCCAGCACCCAAGTAAATGTTGGGTATGGCAGCATGCTCCTGAAATCCCAGTACATAGGATGCAGAAACAGGTAGTTCAGGACAAGCTGGCTACACAGTCTAGCTGAATGGTGAGTTCTGGGCACCATGATAGAATAACAGAACAACAACAACAAAAAACAAGGTGGAGGATGATAGAGACAGCAGAAACACCTTCTGACTGCTACACACACACACACACACACACACACACACACACAATACAGTCACAATCCCATTAGATACTATATATCCATACATGCATATATGTACATACATATACATATATAAATACATATAATTACATCCATCCATAAATACATCTGTATATACATATATACATGCATACATATATACATGCATGCATGCATACATACATACACACATACATACATGCATTCTCTCAGTTCTGTTCTAGAGAAGCTCAATACATAAACCTGAGGCACAGGTTGCATACTTCTTTGAGGTCTGACATTGAAACATCACAAGAAAACCTCAGATATTGCAGTGAGCAGGAAGGACGCCATACAGTGTCCAGAGGAGCTTAACTGATAAGAGATTAATTTTGTCTGTGAGTGAAAATAATTTGATTTCTAATAATGTGTGTGTGATAGAGAGAGAGAGAGAGAGAGAGAGAGAGAGAGAGAGAGAGAGAGAGAGAGAGAGAGAGAGAAGGAGAATATGTGGATTTATTGGAGGGAAGGATGAGAACCTAGTGAATTATGTCTCAGCACAGCATGTACCCATTCTCATTGAACAAGTATTGATGGATACCATTACTCTGTTAGCTATTGATAATAAAAACCAACATTGTGTAAGAAGATCCTACCACAAAGGGACAATAATGGGCAGATGTACAAGCAAACACAGACAGTACTCACAGAATCCCTCCAAGATGGATAGACCCGCCACAAGTTGTGCTAGCCTGATGTGAGTAACCTATGATAGGGTTTCAGGAAGCCAGAGAACTATCACAATTTCAGTAACAATGCTGAGTGATGAGCCCCAAAACCTAGAGCACCTTCAAATTATTGTTGAATAAGGAATGTAGCTTGTGAAAGTCTGTGAGGTAGACATCCAGGACCACACATATGCGCGCACACACACACCTGGTAGGGTTAATGCTCTCCTAACTTTCACTTACATATCCTCTTTAGTGCTGATTCACATAGTGATGCTCTCCTGATGGGTGGGCTGTCTGTTAGGATGTAGGAATCTCAGATACACCATGTTTTCTATCTACAGTTAATTTTCTTCTACTTTAATGCTCATATTGGTTGGTTCTGAAGTCTGGGAACTGGAGAGAAGCATATCATTGCAGCTGTCTCATCTCAACTTATGTGCTCCAAACGGAGCCTTTATATGTCTAAAGCTCCTCCATTTTGGTGAGTCAGAACTGTAATCCCACAAGGTTTCCACAAACTTGTTTGTATTTAACAGATTTAAGAAGAAATAATTTAATAGTCAGATATATACTCCTAGCATTTAATGTACTGATCTGGGTGCACATGTTTTTAGTCCATTTTAAAAGTCTTTTTACTATGCTCAAATGTCAGGAACCAATGTGATTAAAACTCTTGGGTCTTCACTGCTGGGTTTGGTATCAGACTTTCTTACCTTGAGTCCTCTTTACTGTTTCTTTTCTTCTCTTTCTGTCTCTTTCTCCCTTTCTTCTCTCCTTCTTTCCTCCATTTCTCCCTTCCTTCCTTTCATCTATTTTGTTTTTGTTTCTTGAGACAAGATCTGTCTAAGCAGCCCCAGCTTGCTTGGACTTTACATGTCCCTGCCTCTGGGTCCTGGGTGGTGGGATTGCAGAGGTTTATTGCTATGCCTGGCCCACCCAAACCACTTGTACTATCTGCCTGTTGGGTGTCTTTTGGATC
>PVHP010029492.1:0-22320 GCA_004024765.1 Zapus hudsonius
GAAAAGTCATATTACTAAAATGGGTCAATAATAAACTCAAATCAAATCTGTAACATGAAAGATAACTGCACCCTAACCATCCAATCCTGATCTTGGAAGAATGCAAACATTTCTGACTCTGATAGTCATGAAATCTTCTTATATATTCCTATATGCATTATATAGTTCTATATGCAATTCTCACATGCACATGTAAGGACTTTAAAAGATTAAATAAATTTCTAGATGTAAACAAAATAAAGAATATTTCAGAAGGAAAAAAATAAGATAAGTTTTCGTGAAAGTTTAAAACAGGCATTAGAACAATACTCAATAATTATTGAAGCTGAATAGGTAGATTTTTATGTATTGTTAAAGGTTTAACACAGGAGGTTGAGTTAGAAGAAGGAAGACTAGATTAAAAGAAGGAAGAGTCTATGACTGCATAGGGTGGTACGTGACTGTAATCAAAGCACTGGGAGCCTGATGCAGGAAGATAACAAGTTCAAGACTAGCCTAGGCTACATACTGCCTTCCAGGCCATCCTGGGATTCATCAGATCTTATTTGAAAACAACAAACTACCAAAAAATAAGCCTATGAAATCTTAATAAGGTAGATAGTGACATTGCAAGTGTAGAGGAATTTCAAGCAGAGACATTTCAGTTATTAATATTACTAGAGTTTTATAGTTACATGCCTTTACTACTTCCCTGGCATATATCCTTTGGTATATCTTCCCATGTTTCTAGTAAGGTGTGAAAGTGTGATGGTTAAGTTTTGTTGTCAACTTCATCTTTTTAGTAATCTTGGGTGGGTCTCTGATGTTGTTCACAGGAAGGCAGCTCTCTCAATGGGGAGCGGGATGTAATAACGCTCAGGGAAGCTAGAAACAGACATCCTTTCTAGGAGGGCAGTGCAGAAAGGAAATTGCAGAGACTCAAGGAGTCAAACAAGACTGGGATAGGATTGCAAAACCTCATCTAAGGCTATATAAAGGGGGAGAATATATCCTTCCTCCCTGCCTGTTTTGCTTGTTGTGTGTAGTGCTGGTGATGGGTTTCTCTGTCTAATTGGACCTGTGAAAGGGGACCAGCATCTTTAACCATTATGGAACTTCCTCTGGATCTGTAGCTTCAATAAATCCTTTCATTCCATACTGTGCCTGGTTTGGAGATTCATCTCAGTGGTGTGTGAGCTGAGTACTACACAAGATAATCTATTTTCATTACACTCAAATAATATTAGATAGAAATCTAAAGTATTCTCACCATGTTAGAGAATTTTATTGAAAGTCTAGCTAGAGCCCTCCAATGAAAGGTCTTGCTATAAATCACTCATAGTAAATTCTGAGCCAACTTCAGCTTCAGCAAAGTTATATGAGCTCTGAGAGTTTCACACTGGCCTCCCAGGTAATCCTGCAATAAGCATTTTCCTTTCACTTATAAATTAAAGCCGATTTATAAACAATGTGCTTTTCTTTTGCATAAACTGTTGCTATCCATGAGAAATGTGATTTCATAAAGAAAACTCACTGCTCATTATCCTCAAGAATGGTAATATATACTTCTTCATGTTCTGATGTCTTGATGTGACAGCCACCTAATTAATCTCACTACCACCAGTATCTCCCATCTCGAGCCTATCTTGCATGAGGCTGCCAGTTCTGTCTTCCTTCACAGACTTGAAAACATCACATTCTTGCATACAAACCCTCTGAGGCTCACAGCTGCCTAGAGAACTCAGCCTCTAATATATCATCCTCATTAAAGCTTTCAATGAGCAGGTACAATCACCCATTCCATGTGCCTTCTCTGGGTCCCTAATCCTAACTCATCACTTGTATTCATTCTCTGAGAAGAGTCTATAGCCCAGGTTGACATGGAATTCACTATGTAGCCTCAGGATGGCCTTGAACTCAGGGCAATCCTCCCACCTCTGCCTCCCAAGTGTTGGTATTAAATGCCTATGCCACAACACCAGGCTCGGGCCCATTGTTCTAAGGGTCCAGGTTACATCAGATTTTTACTATACACCTTTGTTCAAGTCCCTTAACTTTTCTAAAGCTTTGTCTTCATATTCTATCAATAATAAATAGTAATATTTACCTATTACTACAAACCATATTTAAAACAAGATAAATAAAAATAAAAATGTGCCCGACCTGCAGTTTGTGGGGTGCATTTATCCTAAGATCTCCAGGAATGCAGCCCAACACGTACATAGACACAACATCCTATTACAGTGTCTGAAAGGTGACCACCACTATAGAGTACAAAATAATCTATGAAAAGTACCTAATCCAGACTACCTTATAAGTAGATTTCATCAGTATTCCAAGTCTGTTGATAAAGCTTTCTCTGAATTGAGACTCATCAAACTAAATCATAATTAACACACAAATCTCTGTTCTAATGCTAGCCTGCTATGAAAGCACCCTCTGTATTCTAGTGAAAATATCCCTTTCTATCCTACAGTATAATGGAAAATTATTGGCTTAAGGTCATTTTTCTATTAATTTCTAGCAATATGATCCTGGGTATGATACATCTATGGCTTCTTTTATCCTAATATGGACAATGATAATACATCTGGCTTAGAGCCATTATAAGAGCTAAGAAAATAAGTCATTTTAAACCATAAAATTGCCTGTAGTCATGAGTTATTGATCTCTACAAATGTACAAAATCAAATAAAGATTCTTGGTCTTGCTTAAGAATCTCATTGTGGTTTTTATTTACATTTCCCTGAAGCTTAAGGATGCTGAGCACTTTCTCAGGTGTGTGAAGGCCATATGAGTTTCTTCCTCTGTGAACTTTCTATTGAGATCGGTGCCCCATTTTGTGAGGGGGAAGTTTGAGTTTTTGTTATTAATTTTTTTGAGTTCTCTGTAGGTTCTGGAAATCAGGCCTCTCTGTCTCAGTTGTAGCTGGCAAAAATCATCTCCCAGTTTGAAGGGGGTCTATTCCTCTGAGTACGGTGTTTTTGAATTTCCAAGAAGTGTTGAAATTGGAAAAAAATCCTGTTTGTGCAGTCATAGAGAATTCCTTTCATATATATTTTCTTTCATTACCATTTACTGATAAAGACTGATACTCAAAGATATGAAAACATTTTCTATAGAATCATTATCAACATAGCCAGCTGCTGTTCATGAAGTGGTTGCTTGGTGAGGAATGGTCCAAGCTTCTTACATGCTTTATATCTCAGTCATTCCTCACATCAACCTTACAAGGTAATACTATTATCATTTAACATTTTATAAACAAAAGAATTGAAGTTCACGGAGAATAAACAATCTGCGCATGGTCACATAACTGGCAAAAGACAAAACCAAAATTCAAGCACAACTAGAAAGAAAACTAACCATAATTAGAAGCTAAAAATCAATTAATACAGAGATGCTAAATAGGAGGTTAGTGACATACACACAATATAGAACAAAATAGAATAGAAAGATGGAGGAATTTTTTCAGAAGAACATTTAAGAAATAGCAACAAAACTTGAAACTGGAGGTACATACAATATTTGTTAAAAAGACTTTTTGGTTATATTTCTAACATGACTCTGAATAGTTTCTATCTCATTTCAGAATATCACCATCGCCAACATACAGAATGGCTCTATTTGGATTCTGCTGCTGCTGTCTTTTGATATCAGTAATACATTACAGGCTAACGTCATATGTGCTGTGGTGAGGGCAAACTGATTTACATTTTCAAGAACCTTCATATACAATAGAGTTTAAGCTGAGAAGCTGCAAGTTTATCTTGCCTACATTAAGGGAATGGGACAACAGATCTCTCCCCACCAGAAGATGAAAGCCCAAGAACTGGTAGCTGAATCTTGTATTGAGGGCCTTCCCAGGCTGAATGCAAACAAGTAAAATATTACTTTAGTTTGAGATAAGAAAACTCTAAAATTTTAACTTCTGCGTGTTTTAAAGTTACATTTTATTAAAACCATAAGAAATTTTTAGTTTGGGAACCAGTTATTTTTTTTTCAAAAGGCAATCACTGGGAAACACATTTCAGGGATTCCATAGGCTCTCAAAGGATGCCTCATTGTTCTTGCCATTAACCTCAGTGCGCACTAGGTAAGCAAAGCATCTGCTAATAAATCTGACAATAAATGAAAGCAGATTAATACAGAATAAAGCATTTCTAATTTATAAAGCAAGGAGACTGTGCAGACCTCTGGGGCACTAGAACAGCTCCAAACCTTCCTATGCTTCCCAGTTCTCCCAGAGAAACCTTCTCTCAACAGCCTCTGGGGCTGTGTGATACCTGGCCTCCTGCAGCCTCTTTGATGGCACCTTCTGTTTTTCTTCTGTTTTGTGTCTTGTTGTTGTTGTTGTTTGGCTGGTTGATTTTTTAAATTTATTTATACATTTATTTATTCATTTATTTATTCATTTATTTATTTGGAAGGCGAGAGAGAGAGAGAGAGAGAACGGGTGTCCAGGGTAACCAGCTGCTACAAACTCCACATGCCTGCTACCACCTTGTGCATCTGGCTACTGAGCATCTCTCCAGCTCTTTTCTTTCTCTCCCTCCTCTCTCTCTCTCTCTCTCTCCCTCCTCTCTCTCTCTCTCTTATAGGGTTTCACCCTGCACTCTTCAGTTCCCATCTTGGCCTCAAACGCACAGTGATCTTCCTCTTACCTCTGCCTCCCAAGTGCTGGATTACCCATGTTCCCCACCACTCCCAGCCTCTACTCACCACATACACATACAGTATATGTTTCACTTAATTCTTGTAAGTGCTTGTTTCCTCCATTAGCATGTAAGCACCGTGAATAGAAAAATGTGTTCTCTTTTTTTAATCTATGTCTGATATCTGGAACATGTCTCAATGACATCAATAGTCACTGGGACTATGGGTGTATTCTAAAAGTAGAGCTAGCTCTCATGGGAGATTTGGATGATCCTAGCTAAAAGATTGGGGTTTTCTGTAGTAGATCTGTTCTTAGGAAACATGATTCAAAATAACATAACTAAACTCAACAAACAAATGACAAAATGCAAGAATAGTCTTATGTTAAGGAAAAAGAATGATTCAAAAAATGGACTGAAATACTTGTCCTTATGAAACTTACAGCCTTATCAGTAGAAAAACAAACACTGACCTCTGGTGAGAACGGCACTGCAGAGGAAGGAACAGATCTAAGCACGTGAAGTCATCTCCCGAGGGCACAAGGCCAAGTGAGAGAGCTGAATGGAAACCCAAAGAGTCTGACACTGGAATTCTTGTTCTGAACCCACTCTGCCAACATGTTCTTTTGTCAGGAGGTGCTGAGGGGAATGATACCAAAGGGACTACCAATATTGCCAAGCATGCAGGAGGCTGTTGGGGTGGCATGGGCTAGGAATCACTGAGAGAATGGCATTAATGATTTGGAAGAAGTGACTCCTGATATTGAAAGAACACCACTTCCCTTGAAGGACAAAGCAAACTCGAGGATTCAAGGCTCTATGTGTTTGAGGAGCAGAGAGGAGACCAAGCCAGACAGGAGTTCATGAGAAAATAATGGTAGGATTTTGAACAGAAAGGTGACTGGGCTCTAAATTGGCAGCGCTTTCTAGTCCACTGGAAGAAATTTAGTTTACACTCTGTGAGAAGAAGCCAGATTTTGACAAAAGAATGGCATGTTATGATTCTTGTTTCAATACAAAGGTTGGAGAGTTGACCACTGTGGGGATTTCTACATTGCAGGTGGACTGTTTGAAAAGACAGCTACAAAATTTCAAGTTCATTTCTCTATCATTTCTGACTCATTTTATAGGAAAACAAATGGGATAAAAACACAACTTCAGGGTCAAAAATGTCAGAGCTGTTGAGTTGAGCTAGTAGGCAATATATGCTGTTATTGTTCACAAATATCAGTAAAAATGAACTTGTGAAACTTAGACCTCACTTTATTCATTCTTATTTTTTTTAGAATCAGTAACCCTTAGTTTTCAAGGGTTACTAATAAGAAGCTATCTACTAGCTTCTCATCCTCATTCCTGCAGGGAGCAAACACTGGCTTCTAAATAGAAAATCAACATCCAGAGGAAAACTAGAAAGTTTCATAAGAATTTGCAGTCAGATGTCATTACTCCCTGGTATGGAAAAAGAAAAACTTAATTTTATGGAGAGAAAAAAAGAACAGGAGATATAAAAATGAAACACTGATGAAAATCTTTCAGTTTTCAGCCTCGCCCAGCTATAAGCACAGGGGAACAAAGCCAGGGTCACGGACTGTCAAGGCAGAAGTACCTTCATAAGCCCCCCCCCCCTTTACCACAAGAAGTTCTATGAGCAGAAATGCTCATTTGTGCTACTCACTAGATTGCTTGAGTAGCCACATAACACAGAGCAGGATATTTTTAAAATGTAAGAAGTTTTGTGGTTAGAATGAAGAGAAGAACCAGATGGTGGACTGTACCTTACACCTAGAAACAAAATGGAGACATGTGATTGCAATTTTAAATACCAATATTGAGACTTAAGACTCTGCAAGGTTAGAAAAAGATGTCTCACAGTAAACACTGATGACCTTATAATGATTTCCATAGTTCTCCCCTTATGCCTGCCAATGTCCTTAAACCTACCAACACTCACTGAATCTTACACAAGGCACCGTCCTCAACATAGAGATGTCCATCACCAAAGAACATCTCAGCTGCCGCCGACTGCTAGACACAACGTATGCCCAGGACATTCCCAGAAGAAAGAATGCTAGAAGGAAAACAGGGAAGTAAGTGATTAAGGCTGAGACAGAAATGCTCTTAGAAAACTCATAACTGAGTAAGATTGTGGTTTTGTGCCTAGGAAGATTCAGGATTTATTAAGATCGGGATGATTATAGAAAAAAGAAGTTGAAAATTCTGTGTACTATAAGTCTCTGTAATGAATATTGTTAGACAGTGAAATATATATATTTATGCCCTTTCTTGTATCAGACACCTTCCTAGCATGAAAACAGAAATGACATCTAGCAGCCAAACCACTTGATGACTACCTGTCTTTAAAGCACTTAATTCAATTCTTTATTTTGTATCTGGTGTGTGTGTGTGTGTGTGTGTGTGTGTGTGTGTGTGTGTGTGTGTGTGTGTGTGTGCTCATGGCATAAGCAAGCCACCACAGAAGTGTCAATCTTCAACTTTAACCTTGTTTGATCCAAGGTCTCTTGCTCACCACCACATAGCTTCCAGGAGCCTCCTGTCTCTGCCTCTCATGTTGCTGTAGGAGCACAGGCATTAAAGATGTTCACTGGACGATGGCAGTTTTATGTGGGTTATGAGGATCCAACTGTCTCTATGCTTGTACAGCAAGCACTTTATCCACCGAGTCTCTCTCTCCAGCCCCTACTTCATTCAATTCTTGCTTGTCCTGGCATTTTCATTCTTGTGCTACCAGATTTTGTCATGATAATGTCAAAATATTTAAAGATGTTGACTTGTCTCTACTAAGAAAATACAGAATGCTACATCCACAGTGTAACATTTTACTATTTTAATGACAAATCTTGACCTTTGCCTCATACTGGTAGACCAAAGTTGTCAGAGGACAATTCATTTGCATTTTACCTGAATTATCAAAGATTTTTAAAGGTTAATGGATGTCTTAGGAAATATTTGTATAAATGTACCAGCTGTTATATAACAGGATAGAGAGAGCATTTCAGTGTTGTTGCCATTGCCTTAAGGGTTTTCAATAAAAACCTCATTTTCAGAGCCTATTTACAAACACATAAGAATGTCGTTATTGTTGCATTGGAGGATGATATTCATGATTTCTTTGCCATATCCAATAAATCAGATGTATCGGCTTCTTCGCCAGTGTACTTCATCTTGGAGAAGCTCTCTGAGGGAATAGAAAGAAACAAAGGAGTAGACTAGGAGCCCTGGGCCATATTGACACTGGAAACCACAGGGCTCTTAGCAAGATTTCTTCCTTGTTCAGTACACTTTTCTTCAACCTACTATGTACAAAACTCCCCTGCATATTATAAGCCCTGAGAAAAAGGGAGATTTATGTTTACCGGCCTCACATTACATACCCTTCCTAGCTACTTTAAGTAAGCTCAACCTGTACAAGGGAAGAAACATGTGGTGAGAAATCAAAAGCTACCCAGGCTATTGTCCTAATTCTAAGCTTTTTTTTTTTTTTTTTTTTTTTTTTTTTGCTATCGACTTCATGTTGGCCCATTTCTTAATTTCTCAATTACATTTTGCTGCTTAGAAGATTTAAACAAGAATTTTGTTTGGATTCCATGTCTAAATGTTGACTTGGGAAAACCAAACTTCGGTACACTGTGATACCAGTGAGGCACTTTCTGCCCATTTCCACCTTCAAGGAAAGAGATTAGCAAGACATATCACTTGGCTTCATTAAATGCATGGAAAGAGAACATTCAGATTCATTTAAGAAATGCATTTATTGGAGGCAGTGTGTGCTCATATTCTGGTGTGTAAGACACCAATATTGAAATGACTGCAAGTAAATGGCTTCCTAAGCAGGATGCATAGAACACAGTTTACAAAAAACCTAAAATTGCATCTGGGTAAAGACCTGTTACATTTTTGTATGTATATGTTACTTTGACACTAAAAATAAATAAACATAAATAAGCCTTATACACATGTGATTTTTTCTCATCATTCATATTTGTGGCAACTATTCACAAACTGGTTAAAAGTCCAATTCATGTGGATTGTCATATACACTTGAAGAGAAGATACAATAAAAATTAATATGTGTATGTTGATTAATGTAAAACCTTTTACCTAAGAAAATTCATATATAGCAAAACTCTATAAACTTATTTATTCAAACATATGAAAAGTCATACAAATATACAAAACAGGAATAGTCAGTAGAAAAAAAATGAAGAAAACGATGAATGAATTTACAGAAAGACAAATTAATAGCTAATAGACTTATGAACCAAGCTCAAAATTCATTGAGTCTGGAAACTAGAAATTTAAAAATTAATATCACTGATCCTACCACACTGGCAAAATAAAGTGGTGTTGAAATGAATGTGAGACAAAAATTCATCAAAATACATTCTAATGGGAATGAGAAACGTGAAGTCATTTTAGAAATCCTTACTGAAGTTAAAAGTGTGCATATTCTTGAAGCCACCAACATTACTCCTGTGAACTGTTCCTATGAAACAACAGCATCGGTTAATGTTGATGCACTTAGAAGTATAATGGAGCATTACTCACCCTGGAAAAATGTGAAAACAAGAAATTTCCAACAAGAGGGGAAAATTGAACAGATTACAATATATATAAATATACTATAAAATTATACCTGCATCAGAAGCAAAAAATTAAAACTGTACCAGACAACTCTTTTTAAAAAAAAAATATTAGCATCCCCAGATTTGCCAAGTGTGTATACATGTGTTCTTGTACCAATGTAAATATATAAAAATTCATGTACATATATAGATGTATATTAATAAATATATGGTTGTGTAAGTAAAACAAATTAAATTGTTAATATGTTAATATTAGAGATAGGTTTCTACTAATGCCTATTTATGTAAGAAGTGAAAGAAAAATGGAAAAATATATAATAAATGCATTCAGAATAAAAATATGCATTTTATTTCTTATGCTTCTATTCAAAATTCTGTGTATGACTCTACAACTCTAAATTAAATAAAATAAATTTTAGAAAGTCACAAAAGAAGCCTGCCAAGGAATTAAAGGCTTAAAAATATGGACTACTCAACCAATCTCAGAATAATGAATGACAAAGCGTAGAAAGAAAAAGGTTGCTAGATTTTTATCACTAAAAATTTTAAATATTTCTATATTAACTGAAATATGGCTCAGCCAGTAAAGTGCAAGGATCTGTATTCAGATCGATCCCCTGAACCCATGTAAAAGTCAGGTCTGGTAATTTTGTTCCTATATTCTCAGCTCTAGAAAAGCAGACCTAGGAAAATACCTGGAGCATACTGGCTAGCTAGTCTAGATGAATCAATGAGCTCCAAGTTCAGCGAGATACACCATCTCAAAGAATAAGATGGAGAAAAAAATGAAGAAGACACCAATCTCTGGCCTACACATATGCACAAACACACACTTACATGCCCCCCAGACATACTGTGTGCCCATACACATATCAAAATGCATACACACAGCACATATACATATACAAAAAATACAAAATTTTGAATTTTAAATTCTGGCTTTTGCCAAGGCTTTTGATTGGCCACAAGATCTAGATGGTAAGACCCTGTTGGTGAGCACATCACTTGCATTGGCTGTAAGACACTACTAATCAAACTGGAACTGAACAATAAGTCTCCATCCTGCTGACTAGCTGTCATAGTACTGAAAAGTGCTATGTTGGCTAATGGGGGAGAAAAGTCATCAATAGTCTTTCTTATTGGGCCCACTTTGTGTGCTACAAAACTGACCAGTCAGACAAGATGTGCTTACTGGTATAATAATGACCATTATGAAAATAACCAACTGCTATTGGAATTAGACCTGAGGCCCACTCCATAAGAGGAAATTCATGGCCAATACTGAGAAGCTAGTCAAAAGCCTTTGAGTGAGAAGGTCATGTACCCTCATGAGGGGAAGCTACTACAATTGTTTGGCTAAATGGATGGGCTGTCCCCATCAAATTGCCTGTATATATTTATAATACATTGAGGCTCATAAATTTGTACTTCTCTCAGCTTTGGTCAAGGAAGCTTCTTTTTGTAGATGGTGGTAATTACTGAGGACACTGAAAACTCATCAAAGTGGTGAGGAAAAATGACTCTTGAGTGCTCAGTGCTAAACGTGAACTGTCTATTATGCCCTCCAAGGCTTAGGAAGCATTGTGGAAGAGGTCTAAGAAAGTCTGTAACAGACACAGGATGAGAGGAGTTTGGGACAGTAAGTGACCATTGCATTTATGACCTCATAGAAGCTGTAGGTACTTCCGCAATACCTGCATAATAATGAGCCCATCAACACTTCAGCATGGAAAATGAAGGAGGAGAGAAAGACATCAAAAGAAGAGGGAAGAGCTGAACAGAAGGGGTTCCATGGCAAAAGAAGGTAATAGGGAGGTTCTTGTGATCAAATTCCATGTGTTCATGTATGAAAACTGTCAATCAGTAAAAAGTTTTCGAAGCATAAATTATCTTGAACGCTAAACAGTTAAGCAAAATTGATAGTGATCATCAAAGTAGAAAATGCAACAATTGTGGCTCATTACAAAACTGCTTTTGTAAAGCAACAGGGATCCTAGATTAAGGACTAAAGAGCTTGAATAAATCACAATAGATATAAAGAGCCAATAATTCAGTCCCAACAGTGAACAAATAATTGCAATATGAAGCATTAAACAAATTTTTTTCTATTAATTTCACAAAATAGTTTTAAAATTAAGTAAATATTAATATTTTAAATATTAAGTAAATATTAATGCTAGTTTGTATATAGTCAGATAAACCTATAAGTAGGTGAGCTGATAATACTTTTCTGCAAAAAAAACATTGTCAATCCATAGTAATAGCCTTATAATATTAATATCTTTAAACTCAATCATCTCACTTATAACATCTACCCTAACAAAAATCAGGAAAAAATTGCCTATGTACATGAACATCTATCTACCACAATACCAGCTCTAAGGTGAATATTTAAAATAGTCTAAATATTTAATGGTGAACTACTTAAATAAATTGTAGACAAGGGAACATAATATAGCCATTAAAACAGTTTCAAAAATATTTGAGTGACAAGTTATACCATCAGTTTAATATTAAATTCAATAGTCATAGGCTGAGGATGTGGCTGAGAAGGTAGAGTGCCTGCCTAGTATTCAGGAGGCCCTGGGTTTACTCCTCGGCACCTGATAAAACTGGGTATGGTGATGCACACCTGTAATCTCAGTACTCTGGAGGAGGTGGTGGGAGGATGAGTTCAATATCATCCTCAGTTTACATAACAAGTTTGAGGATAGCCTGAGCTACATGTGTCCATATCACAAAAAAGAAAATAGTCATAAAAACCTACCTGTTTTGTCCTAACTCGATGCAACTATATTTGTATTTAAAAGTCAAACTAATTACTTCTAGCTTTTGAAAATGGATGATAATATCTTTGTGCATTTACACACAGTTACATGTACTTTACTAATTAACAAATTATTGTTACTACTGTACTTAAAGTAACTAAGGGAATCAATAGACTGTCATTTTCAAATCAGCTGATTAATACAGAAAGTATATAAGAAGCTTCATCTTTTTAAAAAAATCAGAAACCAAGACACCACAGATTGCAATAAGAGTCTATGTAATTGACAAGTCAGGACAAGGGCTAGAAAATCCCAAAAGTGACAGGTGCTGTGTGTATTACCTCCCTTCAAAATGTTGACTGTCACTTTAAAGCATCATTGATCTACCCTGACTCCACAGTTCTGCTCAGCAAGGAATCTGAAACATGCCTCAACTTGCTTTTCTCTTCAGCAACTAACTTCAACAGTGGCTTATAAACTTTGCATCTCAAAATCATATCTTTAAAACTGTTGAAGAACACAACTTATTTTTAAGTACATATAAATTCCCATTAATATGTGTTAGAAACTACCTTAATATAAACTATTGAAAGAATTTAAACTTAATAGATTTGAAAATAAAAAAAGTGTAAATAGCAGCTCTATTATTTTGTTCCTATATTCCAATGGATTATTATATTCATGCCATTGTATCAGTAAGTCACAGACTTGGAACAAGCTCTACTATACCACCCGTCACTCCCAATTTCCCATTGTACATGAAACAAGACTTTGTAATTCTAGAATGTTAATGTGAGTCATCTCAAATTATGACAATATCTATAACAAAATATTCACTTGTATAATTGAAGAATCATACTAGGAAGAAAGAACCATATGCTTCCTATACTCTGTTTTATCTCTGGCAAGCACCAAGATTCTCTTACGTGCCGATGGCATGATACAGCATGTAATAACTTGTGTCTTTTCTCATTGTTGCTAATTGCATCAATAGCAATTACTGGGACTACCGTTACCACCACTTCTTTACTGGCACAGGGCCTTTAGAAGCTTACAGAGCATAATACCTCAGCAGATCTTTGAAGACCATCATGGCGTGGAGCAAGGATGGATGTCTTTTCCCACTTCTGTGCAACTTGATTGGCTTCTTCTATCTTCTGCTCACAACTTTTCTGAGAATTTAGTAATGTTACTTCATAAAATTCTTGAATATCTGTAGAGAAAGACAAGAAAGAGTCAAAATGTCAAGCCAGGTCTCAAGAATAGCTTGTGCAAACAGGTATATATAATATGCATATGGAAAGTTTGGCTAACTTTAATTGATATATGTGGCAACTTTATTTATGATTGCCAACACAAGAAGTCAAGATGTTCAGTAGTAGAACAGATAAAATGCAGTAAGTCCATAAAGTGGGACAGTATTTAGTGATGAGAGAGAATAAACTACTAATCCATGCAAAAACATGCAGAAGCCAATCTGAACAGGATACACACCATATGATTTCATATATATACCATATCTTTAAAAAAATAAAACTAAAGCAAAGTAAAGTGAACCAAATAATGATTGCCAGAGGTTCATGGGGAAGGGAGAAAGAATAAATAAGAAAACATAAAATTATGTTAAAGTTCAATAATTATACTGAAATGAGGGATGTGAAATTTTCTGAGAAATCAGGAACGAGGGATATGGTTCACAGGGTAAAGAGTGAGGATCTGAGTTTGAATGCCAAGTACCCATGGAAATGGCAAGATATGATATTGCATGTGTGCATAGCCAGTGCTCTAGAGGTAGGGAAGATCCTTAGGGCACATTCACTATGTATGCTATCTGTATTGTTGAGCTGGGGGTTCATGAGAGGCCCTGTTTCAATAATAAAGTGATAGAAGTAGATACTAGACATCAACCCCTGTCCTCCACATGCAAACCCAGACAAATATGCATACACACCATCACACATGTGCACCATACACAAATGAACATGCATACGCACACATGCACACACATATACACACATAAAAGGGCCCAAGGAGGATATAAAATTGTAACATACTATCCTAGATGAGATCCTGAAACAGAAAAAAAAACATTAACTGAAAATAAAAAGAAATTTGAATAAGATATGGGCTTTGGTTATAATCAACTATTGATATACCCTTTAAACACTACAATATTGGTGTAGGATAATAATAAGTGCAGAGTGTGCAATTTAGAGAATATCTCTGTAATATCTTTATAAATTATCTCTAAAAATAAAACTATTTCAAAATAAAAAGGTTACTGTGAAAACTATTTCTTAAAGGGATTGCACAATAGCAGCTAGAAACCTGTCTAAATGTCCCCTAAAACACTTTTTTAAATCCATTTTCATGCTTAGGATGTAAATTGTATTAAATATTTCACAAAGTTAAAATGTATAACATTTTAAGGAAAAAAATGTTTTTGACGGTAACAGTTTTGACACTATGGGAGACTAAATGATCGGAAAATCAGTGAAGTCCTCACCAGGATGTACAGCGTGAAATACTGCTGTCACTGAAGCAGATAAGGAACATGTCCTAAGAATGATCATTGTGGAGCTGGGTGTTTGTTTTCAAAGCCTGCCAGCCTCGGTTCAATTCCTCAGCCACCCATTAAAGCCAGAGGGCATTCATCGCACAGGCAAGAGATCCTGGTATGCACAGTCACGGTTTGAGCTGAGACCCACGCATCAGAGACTAGGAGATGTGAGTGGACAGAGGACAGACAGAGGCATGGTTGTGTGGAGGGCAGACAGCAATGGTGACATTGTTAACTACACACTGGACCTCAGACTACGATGCTGGTAAGGAACCACCTTCAAGGCCCCTCAGTAAAGGCTATATTAATTCAATATCAGTGGCTCTAAATGATTAGTGGTAGGTGTAAAAATAAATCTTTCTACAGGATATTTGCAGGTTAGGACAGCAGGTCTAGAAATGAGCTCATTATGATCACAACCACCACCACTGACAAGGAGTGAAATTTAGCAGAAACAAAAGCAAAGGGCTGTTAGCTATCATTGGTTCTTCAATTATCTGACACAAAGTATAGAAGAGCTCTGATAACTTTAAAGAACTAGTAGCTCAAAACACAAACAAGTAGGGTTGGAGAAATGGATCAGCAGTTAAGGTGCCTGCCTACAAAGCCTAACGGCCTACTTACTACCCAAGTAAAGCCAAATGCACAAGATGGTACATGCATCTGGAGTTCATTTACAGCAAATGGAGGTCCTGGCATGCCCATTCTCTCTTCTCTCCATCTCTCTCTGATTGAAAATAAATATAATAAAAATAATAATATATCAGAAAAAGGAGTGAGAAATAAGGACCTGGTAAGACTAAACAAATAGAATGGATAGAACCAAGTAACTTCTAAAAGTTAAAAACAATTATTTAAAGATGAATTGATGAATGGCTAGAAGAAATGATTGAAGTGACATGTAATAGTATAGTGAAATACTAATGATAAAATCTCAGGACACTGAGTATATGAGAACTCATTCTAACTCATATATTTGATAATGCTTAAAAATTTTAACAATAAAATATGAGAAAAATATACTGTTATTTAAAGTTTAAAACTTGAATGGATAAGTTAAACAGCTGACTAAACAATATAGAACTGGGAAATTTTCCAGAACGCAACACAAGAAAAAAATTGGAAATGAAAGTAATGTTAGACTAGATAGAAGATAGATAAGATAGGGTAATGTTGTCCTAATAAATGTCCCAATGGGTAAAACAGAGAAAATAAATAACATGATAATAAAATAGAGAACATTAATAAAATTTTGGAAGTTACAAACATAGGAATCCATAGATCCTGAAAGTAAAATTTTCTACTAAAGAAAATGTTTGGATTTTCTTTATGCTATGTCTAGAACAAAGCATCTCAAAATGAAAGTGCAAAGTACCAAAGATACAGAGAAAATGTAAAAGCACAGAGAATGAACATCAGGCTTTTCAGTAGTAATAATGGAAACCAGAACACAGTAGAGAGAAGAGCAACTTCAAATATTTTCATAAAATAAACAGTTAATATAGAATTGCTTTCCTGTACTTAAAATGTGCGTGTAAATACATGAGGAGTCATCAAAACTCTTTAAGAAACCAAACAATTCAAAGCAATATTTGGCAAAATTAGGTGCTTCACCAAAGAAAACAACGGTTAGAAAATAAGGACATGAAAGGACACTCAACTTCATTAGATGCTAGAAAAATGAAAATTAAAACCATGATGAGATATCACCACATATTTATTAGAAAGGCTGAAATGAAAGAACTGATCATCCTAAGCACTGGCAGCACAGGATGGGAACTGAACCTTTAGCACACTGTTAATGAGAGTAGGAAACAGCCAAACTTCCAAAATGAGTTGAGCAGCTTCTTTAAAAGTTGCACAGATGGTTACCATACACTGTAGCTATTCCTGTCTTAGGTATTTATCTAAAGGAAAATGAAATATTTATAGATGAAATAAAACATGAATATAAGTAAAATGTCTATCAATAAATGAATAAATGAACAAATTGTAGTATCTCTATACAATAGAATCCCACTCAGCAACAAAAACAAAAGAAAAGCCTTTCTTGATTCTATGGCTATGCTTACTATCTTAATTATACTAATGGTGTAAATAGATGTCCATATATTAAATCATGCTTATCATACATGTATAACTTATTACACTTTCAGTTACAGCTCAATAAATAAAGCAGGACAAGACACAGAGAAGTTCCTTTCACCATGCATAAGTAAAAGAACAGTATCCAGATATGCAAAGGGCTATAGATCATAAAGGAAAACATAGACAAACCAAAATAAAGATATCAGTAAGAAGTACAGACAGGCATTTCATAATAAAAGAGATACATGTCACTAATAAGACTAAGGAAAGAGTCTGAACTTTATTAGTGAGGGTAGATGCTAAGTAACAATATAAAAGCCTTTACAACAAAAATAATAAAGTCTAACAATACAAAGAACTGCCAAAATGATGCATAGGTGATCATTTATTTAATCCTGGTACAAATTGCTATAAGCACTTCAGAAAAATATGTAATGTTATAAAATTAACCATATGGTTTTAGCATTTCTTCTACTCAGTGTATATTCTAACTAAGCTCTTGCACATATGCACCATGAAACACAACACAATAACTCATAAGAGAAAAAAATCTAATGTTCACCAAAAAGAAAGTAGATTTATTGTTATTTGTTCTCTAACTGGAACATAAAAGGCACTGAAAATAAACTGTAACCTTATGAAATCACATGAATAAATCATAGAAATAAATGAGTGGAAAAAAAACAAGTCTCAGAGTGAAGACTTTTTAAAGTTTAGAAGTGTGTAAAATAAAACATATGTTTGGAGATCTTGCATATATATGTAGATGACAAAACAGTGCGGCCAAAGCAAGAGAACACATGAAAATGAGGTGCAGATTTTCCTGGACTCACAGTGATGTTAGAGTCACATGAAAAGTTGAAAAGGAGTGTTTACTACACGCCACTTAGCAATGCACTGCTGAATCTAGAGACACCGTGGCTCAGCAAAAGCTGCAGCTCACTGCTGAAGTGCAAAACTGCAAAAGATATTTTACCAGGTTTCACTATCTGAGGAAAAAGTAAAATTTTGACAGAGTTTCTACTGAATGTGTATCGCTGTCACATTTTTATCGAGCTGAAAGTAAGAAGTTGTAGCATCACTCTGTTGGGGACTACCTGAAGATATTTCAGTGGACCAAGGAGACAAGGGACTAGAATAAGGAACGAATAAAATGGAAGATGGAAATTAATGAGTTAAGACTTGATTTCAGCTATAATTTCATAATTTCTTATGTTTTTATAATGCTATGTACATTACGTATAAATTCAATATATCTTTAGTATATATTAAGTGTTCAATATATCTGTAGTGCATATTAAGTGTTGATTTTTTTAAATGCTAAAAATATTTACTGCCAAAACTAATAAAAATAGTATTTCATGAATTATAAGGATTACATAGGAACATTTAAAAATCATTGATTTTTACACACAGCTACACCTTTACTCTGCCCTTTTGAATAAAGTATCTGTAAAGTCAGGGTTAGAAAATGTAGATGCACAGAAGGTAAAGCAACACAGATAAAATCCTCAGATTTTTTTTGTACTGTTAGAGCTAGTAGGTCTTCACTGGATTGACAAAGGTCTAATGAATAAGGATTAAAAAAATAAAATCTAGAAAGCAAGATATGTTTATATCATCAATATTAATTGAAAAGATAAGGAAAAAGAAATGAATTATTATAATGAGTTTGGAAACTTCATAATCTCTTGAAAGGATATAATGAATAAAACAATTTTAACAGATAAAATTTCAAATTGTTTCCATTATACCATTTTCAAGGATAAAAGGATTATTTTACATGTATCATTTTCAAGTTACATACTTTATAAATACTAGGTGTATCAATTTTCCAGTAAAGAACCATATTTATCACACTCATGCTAGAAGCTCATACTAACAGGCTAGAAATAAGATAGTTGTATCCCTGTCGATATGTCTTATGTACTAAATCTGTAAAAGTGATAAAATGTTCAAAGTCTACCTCACCCCTTTTTCTACTCATTCTGCCTACAGAACTACTTGAGAAGAAGAAAATAACTTCAGTTAATAATTTGCAAATAATTCCATGATCTATGTCAAATTTCACACCTGGTGAACAAGAATGATGTATAATGTCTGACAGGTGTCTGTCTGTCCTTTTCCAAAAATATCTTCAGCATACTCTCATCTTGATACCCCGACCACCATTCCACCATGCCTGCATGGCTAGCATTCCATCCTTGACACCTCTTGTTCAAACTCTTCCTCTGGGCCCAGAAGCCCTTTCTACAGGATAAAGCTCCCTGTCCTTTCTCTACCCAGTCTTGGGAGTCAAAGGTCCCAATATGTAAGTCATTAACATAGAAATTATTTTTACACAACTCAGTCCAAATAAGTGGAAAGTAACACTGCCATGAGTACCATGAAAATAAAATTGTAAATATGTATGAGGAGCAGTAGGGATGAGGGGTGTTTGAGGAGGAGCAGTAGGGATGAGGGGATGTAAACAATTCTACTTTTCTCCCACACTGAACACTCTGTAGTTAATCACTCACCTTTCTACAGTTCAGGCAAATCAGGCATTTGCGAATGTCTGGGACGCCCCTTGTCAGCACGCTCACAGTTAATAAACCACAGTGAGTGCTCGCTAAACATGCCTGACTTGCATTTCCTCTCTACTACCAATGCTCAAGGAGAAAAAAAGCCAGTGAATAAAGTCAGATCTGAAATCTTTGCAATCTTCGAGGATATTCAAAATAAATTCCTCAAATTGTTGAGCTCACAACTAACACACACAAAAATCTATAAATTTTTACCAAATCTCCATGCAGGTGCTTCTCATATCAGAATGTGCACATGCATCGCCTGGGACAATTAGCATTTGCACCTGTACTTCCCACAAGCCTCAGCTGATATCCAGGCTTCCTGTGACCTGTGACAGGGGTCCTGAGGAGCAGCACCTCAGGGCTAGAGCCCAAGGCTCCACAGCTCTCTTCCTTCAGCCCTTTCTGTTCCTGCACTCCTCTCTGAGTGAAGGAAGAGAAGCACGTCAACAAGAGAAACCTACGCATTGGCTGAAAAAACAATAATAATAAACAATAATTATTCTATGGGTGTACTGACTAACCTGATTTAGCTCCGCTTAGAAATTGGTTGAAACTAACTATATTTTATTTCTCTGCCATTAGATTATTAAAATAAAAACGAAATCCACGCATGTGTTAGAAACAATTTCTTTCCAACCCAATTTCTTTCTTATTGTAATCCAAATCCCTTAAATATAAGATCTGGCCTCTGCAATAATGACCTTGAGACAATTTGCCCTTTAGTTGTCAAATAGCCTATTTAAGGAAAAACATAAGAAATAGGACAATCTTTTCAAGCACACACTTAGTAACCAATATACTGGAAACACTTCATCTTCTTCCAGTCAGATACCATATGACATGACATATTTTAACTATGCTGCTATTTCCTCAAAAGAGCTTTGCTTTGAGATGAACCATCAAGCATCTGAGGAATTCTAAATATTCTCTTAAGTGGCAAATCATTTTAATTGGCAGAGAGATTTGATTATTTTAACAAACCAAAATGAACCAGGCAAGCTATAAATAATATGCATGATAAAAAATGGAGTTTTTACATGACTTGAAATAATTTATGAAAATATGACCCTTAAGTTACAAGACTTTTTTTCTTATATGGCTTATAAATTTCTCTTCAATTTTCCATTTAACCATTTTAATAAGAAAGTAACCATAATAAAAATGTGTAACATAGTTGTATACTTTCTCATTGCTTATATCATCATGCATAAACTTATTCTGTGCCTAGACGAGGGAAGATGAAAGGGAGGAAAGAAGGGAAAAAGGCAGGGGCTAAATAAAGCATAAGTTCTGAATTTGGCTCTGCTACTTTCCAAATATGTCACCTTTGGCAAGATAATTAACTTCACTAAAGCTTGGTTTCTCTGTCTATAAAATGGGCACATATAAACACTCTACATAGATGAACAATTGCATAGAACATTTTCAATACATGTCAGCTATTTTTTTATTTGTTCTTCATCTTTGAACAATAAATATGTGCATAAGAGCTCTCATTAAATCTTTAAACTGAAAACTTCATATGGTTAACCAGGAGTGGTTTGTTTCAGAAAACTTAATAAGTAAACACACATAGAGCAGAATTAATACTTGCGGAGAAAGCAAAGACTTAGAAGCCAAATGTAGCTTATTGAAATGGAAATCTGCATGGAAATATTGTAAGACATGCATGAAGTAACAGCATTTTGTGCCTCACATAGGATTTTAAAAATATAATCTTTAAAACAAATTTTAATTGAAATGATTCTTTAATGAATAAGTGGTGCCTCAAGTTACTAAATAAACTCAAGATATTATTAATGCAAATCAGTATTTTTTGACAGGACTTATACTCCCATGTAACCACTTAGGTGTGCTTCATTCTATGCTGAAGAGATGGTTAACTTTGAATCACATATCAACCTTCTAAGGTATAGGATTGTTATGCCATTTTTAATCTCACAAAGATTTTCCATGTAAACTGCACACATCTTACAGAGATAGGTTATTTATAGTCTTGAATGGCTAGTTTAAATTTAATTTTCCTTCCTGCTGTCCTCTCCTCCCAAAATTAATTCAAGATGCCTTCAAATCAATGATTAGATATTCACATGAATGACTGAAGGAGGAAGATAGAATATAAATCATTTGTCATTACCCACTAAGTCTGCTCATGTTGATTAAAAACTTGATTAATAAAACAGATCTGTGTGTCTGTCTGTCTGTCTGTCTGTCTGTGTCTGTGTGTGTGTCTCTGTGTCTGTGTGTGTCTGTGAAGGTGTTTCTAGAGAGGATGAAGTAAGGGATAAATACTTTCTCCTTATGTAGACAGCGATCCCTTAAATTATTTTTTAAAATAAATATGATTTTATTCATGTGCATCAGATATCTACAGAGAGAGAGACAGAGAGAGAGAGAGGAAAGAGAGAGAGAGAGAGAGAATTGGCAAACCAGGACCTCTAGCCACTACAAACAAACTCCACATGATGCACCACTCTGTGCATCTGGATTACATGGAGACTGGGGAATTGAACCCAAGTCATTAGGCTTTGCAGGCAGGTATATTAACAGCTGAGTCATAGCTCTAACCCCTCGAGTTCTTTGTTAGGTATTTTTATAACAGTAATGAAAAGACTAACACATTTATATTAGGCAATCAAACTTTATGAACATAATTTATTTCACCTAGTCTTCTCTATCATTTTTGAGGTTTATATTATTATAACTACACAGAAATGGAGAAATTGAAATTTTCCATAAATCAAGGTTAAATCAAGTTATATAGTGCCAAAACCAGTATGCAATCTGTACTTGATATTAAAGCCTGCAGCCTGTATAACATACTCTAGTAAAACACATATTGTAGTATTAAAGGTTAACTGAATTATTTCAATGCTAAAACAAGGATATTTCATTGTAACATGCATATCTATAATAATATCAATTAAAAATATCTTCATGGCCCACAATTGTAATCCTAGAACTTGGGAGGTAGATGCAAAAAGATCAGGAGTTAAAAGTCATTATCAGCTACATAGTAAGTTTGGGGCCAGCTAAGGTTACCTGCATAAGACTCCGTCTCAAAAAAAAAAAAAGAAGAAAGAAAGAAAGAAAGAA
>PVHP010029493.1:0-22303 GCA_004024765.1 Zapus hudsonius
TGCACCACTATTAATTCTCTATTTCCCAGACTCCTGGTATAAGGCTGGCCTTACTGACCAAAAACTGCTGCAAACAGGAGACATGTGGCAGGAGAAATGCAGGACCTGAGGAGATGGGGAAGCAGTGGATGTAATGTGGGAACAGGCATTTTGGACTCAGGGGTGGCTTAAGCATAGCAGTGCCAACCCTTGTAGCTTTTGTGCACACATATGTGACTGCATCCTCTGCCTTGAGACACTTCACCTTCTCACACTATCACACATACTCAGACATGCATGTGGGTACATGCTTGTTTGTGTGCAGATACACATGCTTGTGGAGGCCAAAGGAGAGCAATGGGTGTGCCATTTTGTTAATCTGTCCTTCTGTGGGCACTGGGGAATCAAACCAGTGTCTGAAGGCTTTGCAGGAAAGAACTTCAATTGCTGAGCCATCCCTCCAGCCTCACTTTATTTCCTTGAATCAGAGTCTTACTGAATTTGGACACTGGCTGACAAAGGAACTGAGTGATGCTCTTGCCTCTGTCCACCAACAGACTGGGGACACAGGCAAGTGCAGTCATGCCTGGCTTTTTACATTGCTGCTGGGGATCAAACTCATGTCCTCGTGGGTGCACAGCAAGCAGTCCTCCCTACTGATCCATCTCCTAGACTTCTATTAATTTATTTGAAGAAATGAATGCTGCAGGCTAAAGATTTCCACAGGGGTGATGATGCTAGCCTGGAAATGTTGGGAACACCTTCAACCTGTTTTTGTAAAATACTTCCATAGGAGATTTGGTGAGGGTGAGCCCTTAGACAGCTTAGGTGAGATTTTGCTGTGTGTTCATGAGCATATGAGCACATTGTGGAATCCATCTCATAGTTTATGGGATATGTCAGAAACCCACTTACTCCAGACATGATGGTCTTTGAGCCCTTGGATGCCTGTGGATCTCATTCCAGTGACTCACCCCACCCACCTACTGTCACCTATCTAAGTGTGCACCAGTTCTTTACCCTCTGAAACCACAACAGGTAATAAATAACTTGTGGTGTTCAATATAATTTTGGGCTCTTTTATATATAGCAATTGATAAGTGCTGAGCATCATCATGCTAACCTTTAATCCCACCACTTGGGAGTCAGTGTTTTAAGGATTACTGTGAGATTTAGGGCAGCCTGTGCCTACAGAGTGTGTCCCAGTTCAATATTGATTAGAGTGAGAACATTCCTGGAAAAAAATTTCAAAAATGACACTGATCCATTTTGGATATAGATAGATAGATAGATAGATAGATAGATAGATAGATAGATAGATATAGATATATAGATATAGATATATATAATTATCTCATATAATACTTGAGAATTCAGGTTCAACAAACAAGAGGTACTGAGATATATGCAATCAATGTGTACTAAAAGCTAAATGAAAACATACCCAAATCCAAAATAAAAATATCTGTGATACTGTTAGTCACTGTAAAGTGTGATGTGCAAAGACACTGACAGCATGAAAAAGCAGGCTCTTGCAGTATAATGTGACAGTGATGAGTATTCACACTGCCTTTGACTCAGCATTACCACCAGTCTAAGAAGATATTCTATAATTATATTGTGAAGGCTTCCCAGGATAATTTATGGGAACTAATAAAATACCAAACATGGTAAAATGGACAAAATGACAAGAAGTTATCTATATTTTTCAATAATTCTGTTTAATAGTCTCAATTCACCCAATTAAAAGCTATAGATCAGCAGATTAGATGAGAAAGCAGTTAGCCAGTGAATGTGCATGTCCAGGAGATTTTACAGGGTGAGGGCACTAAATCCCCTGGGCTGCAGCTCCCAGCTCTCCAGCACCACAATCTAGATGATCACAAAGAGGAGAAGCACAGCCAGCAGCAGCTCCTGATGCTAAGCCCTGAGCTGTCACAGGCCAAAGATGAGCATAAGAGGACCTATAAAGTCATCATGTACAGAAATATCATGAGGGAAGACGAGGACAGGAGCATGGCAACACCAAGCCATGGATCCCCTAGTTAAAAACCATGTAAAAGGCCAGGCAGGGAATCTGGAGGACACACTTCACCACAGGCCTTGCCACACTTGGCACTTCAATACTCTAAATTTAGAAAACAATGAACAGTTACCTGACAGAAGTATTCTGAGAAGGAACTGATAGAAGCCTCTCTGCTTTATAAGTTTATTGTATCATAGTGCCCAACAGGTCTGATTTTATGACAGTTACTGTCTTTCTGTTTTATGCTCAGACAAGGACTGATGGGTTTCAGATGTCTGTGATGTCTAAAAGTCTTTACACTTACACTGTGCCATGACTTTTCCAGTTTGTCCTCAGTCTCTAGGAAGGCTTCATCGTCATCCTTGACTAGAGGAATGAAATTAGGAAGGCTTCATGTCTTTGACTAGAGGAATGAAATTATTTTGAAATGTGAATCTAGAGCACTCTCCTTGACAATGATCTCCAGACTCCAGCTCAGAGTCATCTTGCACATGTGGAGTCCAGAGGAACACTTCAAGATGTTGCCACAGAGAAAGAATATCAGAATAGCTAGTTAAAAACCTTTAGATTCAGACTGGAGAAATGGCTCAGGGGTTAAGATACTGGCCTCCAGTGCCTAAGGCCCCAGGTTCAATTTCCCAGTACCCACATAAGTCAGACCCACAAGGTGGTTGGCATTGGTGTTTTCTCTCTCTCTCTCTCTCTCTCTCTCTCTCTCTCTCTCTCTCTCTCTCTCTGCTTGAAAATTAATAAATAAATCATTAAAAAATCCTTTAGATTCTACTGGCTCCACCTGCCATTGTTGTAGGCTTTGTTTCCAGCTTTACATCCTGCTGCATAATTGAAACTGAGCTGGCAGACTTTCAGTAACATGCGTTCAAGCAGTGATATAGCTCACTGCACCAAATTTATGTTTTCTACAAGAGTAATAGTGTTACTCTCTGGCCACATCCATATCCTCATAAACAATCATCATTTTCCATTTCTTTACATAACCAATCTGAGAGCTTTGCAGAGACTGTAGAAGGCTCACTCTTTGCGCTCTTTATCCCTGGCACTACTAGAACAGTAAGCTTAAGTGTTTGGGGAATAACCAGGCAGGTTTAAAAAAATTTTTTTTGATGATACTGCAGGGGATTTTAAACCAGGATTGTTTTATGTTGGATGGCTCCTGAGATATTGTAATCTGAAAATCCCTTTGTTCCACCAAATTCAAGGCTTATAATATATTCCTTCAAATGGAATATATTAAAGCTATAACACCTAATGCATGGGCAAAATTGAATTTAATATTTGTTAATAATTTATTTATTAATTTTCAAGCAGAGAGAGAGCACCAGGGCCAACACCTGTGGGTCTGGCTTATGTGGGTACTGGGGAAATTGAACCGGGGGGCCTTAGGCACTGAAGGCATTACCTTAACCACTGAGCAATCTCTCCAGCACCAAAATTGAATTTAGTTTCAACTGGTAGACCTGACAATGTCACTGTGGTGAGCAAGCAAGTGGGCTTAGTAAGACCTGTGTTCAGAGCCAGTCTGCTAGAGTTTCATTCAGTTGTGTTCTGCTAACTTCTCTAGGGAAACTAGATAAACTTTTGGGTAAAATCAATAGGTATTAGCAAACTAAGATGGTTATTCTCTCTTAAGAATAAATTGGAACTTTGATTTTTCTGCCATCTCTTTCACCTTATCCTTACTCATGTAGCTCATGAAAATATTGCATGAGCATTGTGATGGTTAAGTTTTGGTGTCAACTTGACCTTTCAAGTAATCTTGGGTGGGTCTCTGAAGATGTTCAAAGGAAGGCAGCCTCTCAGTAGGGGGCAGGACTCAGGTCCTTCTGATTTACAGGCAAGTGCCTTAACTAGTGAGCCATCTCTCCAGCACTTTTTCTATCTTAAGGTTATGCTATTTAGCTGGCCAATCTATAAACTCAGAAAAATATATTCAGAAAGAGGGGGAGGAGGACATTGGTGTGTCAGGGACTCAAGGTGTTGCAAAGCAGCTATAGATGCATATGTCACTTTGTGTTGCCAGGCCTTATGTGGACAAGATATATTTGAGCTTTTAATTCCTACAAGCAAGAGCATTAACCATTGAGCAATCTCTCCAGCCCTCATTGCAGATTTATACTACTGGTTTTTGGAGTCACAGTCTCACACATCCCTAGGATACCATGGTACTCACACTATAATCTTGAAGTCAAGGTCTTCCTCCAGAGTGGTTGGATTAAAGGTCTTCTCCACCTTTCCCACTTTACTATAATCTTATTCCAATGGATAATTCACTACACAAATTCAAGTCTCAGCCTAGTTTTATCTCCACATTTGAAACAAAAAAACAGTTATTGTAAAAGATAGTGATCCTGTCACTAGGGATGAAGGTGTGTGGGAACACCCAGGAAATTCTGAGATGTTGAATTGTAATATTATGATGGATTCAATTTACTTGAGCTAGCTTGGAAAATTTTCTCCCATGATGTAGCATACAAATAATCCATAATTTGTATAAATGCCTCTAGTTATAGGTTGAAGAGAAATATCTCATTATCGGAGTTGGTATCACTTGAATTCATAGCTGTACACTTCACGTGGCAAGAGTGGCGTGACCTGGATGCTGGTCAGCGAAGCCTCTACAGGGATGTGATGCTGGAGAACTATAGCAGCCTGGTGTTCTTGGGTGAGTTAAAGTCCCCTGAAACGCTGGGCAGCAAATAAATTCTGTTTGAGAAGTATCATTTTTATTACAAATGCTTAATATTATTTTCATATGGTAATTTTAAATTAACACATTTTAATGGTACACATTTTATGGAATACTGTGGAATTGTGGGGTTTGTGTGTGTGTGTGTGTGTATGTATGTATGTATGTAATGACTAGAATCTGTTCGCTCAGGTATTATTTGTATAGGGACAACCTGCCAATATTTGTTGCTGTTTTGAAATACAAATTTATTGTTATTACATGCATATGTACTACTGTGTTATATAATTTATACAAGGCAGATCCAGTTAGTTCTACCCATTATGTTTCCATTGATTTTTTCACACATTCTCCTTATTATAATTATTGCTTTATTATTTTTTTAAAAATATTTATATTCGTTAGGCGAGAAGTGAAGAACCATTTATGCATGCCAATTAGGGAGGGGTTTGATAACCCAAAGGGGAAAAAGTCAATTTCAATTTGGTGAGTTTATGGGAGTTATTTAGAGAACAAAGGCTTCTATCTCAAAGATTCATACTGCCAAAAAATCAAAACCTTAATCAGTTTTCATCCATTAACTACACATTTCGAATTGAAATTTCAAGTTAAAGATTTATGGCTCTCTGTTTGGGAAAGGTTGATAGTGGATTCACATTATCATTGACCGAGACCAGTGTTGTATTTTTTTAAGTGAAATGATTAGAATGCATTGATAAGTAATATAGTTGTCAGACAAGATGTACTTCATATATTCATTTCCCACTTTGCTTGGATAAGCAGTTTGATTACACATTGATTTCCTAATATAAGATTGTGTATACTTGTGGAAGACAGCTGTGCAAATCATTCATCTTTCCAAAACTAAAGTGACATGACATGCTAAACACTTAGGGCCGTTGTCAAGACTGTTTCTGATTAGTACATAATTACTATGAAAGAAGTTACAACAGACAAAACCACAAATTGCAATTATACATAAATTCATTATATATACATATATAAAATATCAAAACATCTTTTCTATTTTGGTAACTAAATTATGTATATATAATACATAGTATATATTATATATAATTTGTAATATTAAATATATATATATAGTTTATATATGTGTGTGTGTGTGTGTGTGTAAGGAGAGAGAGAGAAATTGGGTGAGCCAGGGCCTCTAGCCACTGCAATTGAATTCCAGAGATATTTCCCCTTTTGTGTATCTGGCTTCATGTTGGTAGTGGGTCATCACTTTGGGCAGGTAAGCTCCTTAAAGGCTGAGCCCTCTCCCTAGCCCATTAAATAAATTTTTAAGATTAAATATAAACTAGTTCAAGCATTTCTACATATAAAAGTCTCAGGTTTTCATTTACTAAATAACAAAATAGCACAAGTTCTGCTTAAGTGTGTGTGTGTGTATCAGAATTTTGTAGAAAATATAAAGAGCATAAAGATTCTTAACATTTTCACAACAGATAATTTACCTTTTAAAAGACATTTTATTAAACATGTTACTTAGGGGCTGGAGAGATGGCTCAGCGGTTAAGGCTCTTGTCTTCAGTGCCTAAGGCCCCGGGTTCAATTCCCCAGGACCCACAAGGTGGTGGCCCTGGTGCATTCTCTCTCTCTCTCTCTCTCTCTCTCTCTCTCTCTCTCTCTCTCTCTCTCTCTCTCTGCTTGAAAATGAATAAATATTTTTTAAAAAGTTACTTAGTTTTAAACTACATCAATGTGCTTTTCTGCTTAAAAAGTAAAACACTTAGAAAAGATTACATCATTTAACATGCTAAGAAATATTTTCCTTTTTGGTTTTTGTGCTTTAGACTTTTTACATGGGTTGTGGAAATAGTACTTGGGAACTTAGACTTGAACATGAAACACTGTATCCACAGAGCCATTTTCCCAGCCCCTGACCTTGTATTTTAACATTTTAAAAATCATTTATTGATTGACTGATTGATCAGTTGGTACATGAGAAAGAGAGTGAGGGAGGGAGAGAGAGTGTGTGAGAGAGAGAGAATGAGAATGTGGTTTTTTTTCTGGTTACTGCAAACAAACTTAAGATGCATGTGTCACTTTGTGCACATAGATTTATATAGGTACTGGAAAATTGATCTCTGGACTTTCAGGCTTTGGAAGCATGCACCTTTAATTACTGAGCCATGTACTCAGTCATTGTCCTTGAATTTTTGATCCCTCTGCCTATGTCTGGATGATAGTCATGTACTGTCACTTCCAGTCATGACCAACTTTTTCTGGTGCAAGAGATTGAACTCAGGGCTAATTATTAACAAAATATAAGTGCATGTAAATTGTTTTGATCTTTTTGATCTAGGGACAGACTTTAACCCAGGCCAAATTGGAGCTCACTCTGTATTTCAAGGCTACGCAGAAAGTCAAATCAGTCCTCCAATCTCCACCTCCCAAGGGCTCTAATAAAATATGGGCATTATCACATACTGCTAATGTCCAATAATTTTGAGGTATAGCTTCATCCACTGACACCTAATTATAATATATATAATATATATATAATATACCTTTACAAAAGTGTTTATATAATATATATAATATACCTTTACAAAACAGTGTTTATAGGTTGGAGATATGTCTCAGCATTTAAAGGCACTTGATTGTGATGATTCATGGTCCAGGTTTGATTCCCCAGTACCCATATAAAACTCAGATGCAGAAAGTAGCACATACATCTGGAGCTCATTTGCATTCATCAGAGACCCTTGTACATACATTCTGCCTAGCAAATTTTAAAAATATGTTTCTAAAATGACTGTATTCCTGTATTCCCTGCACCCAGGAAGTTGATATAAAATCTCTTATCATTTGAGGCTGGACTGGTCTACATATAGCATGAGTTCCAGGTGAGCTTGGAGAGGAGAAAGACCCTGCCTTAAAGAGAAAGAAAAAAAAAAAAACATAACAGAAGAGTTCCAAGCCACTCTGGGCCATAAAGTGAGACCCTGGGATAAGCAGAGAAGCCCAATTGAAGATCCATCTGGGAATAGAATAGACTTCTCATATTGGTTCTGAGAGCAGGTTTCAACTCCTATGGCTGTGTGCTGAGTGCTAAGCCCCAGGTCTCTGCCAAACCAAGATACTGTCTGTTTGTGTATGCAGGGGTAGGATGACTTTTCCCTATGGACATAAATGTAGTTAGGTCCCTATGTAGAATTTTCTTCATTTTTCTACTTTGCCAGATCTTCATCTAACTGGGTTTATTTAGCCTCAATTTTTATATCCAATTTGAATTCAGGGTAGTTGTTTGATTAGGTATATCAAAAGTTAATTGAAAAAAATTACAGTACTATTACTCAAAATAGAGAGAGTGATAAAGATATAGATTTCCACAGTTTGGGTTACTTCAATGTTTCCTCATGATTTGAAGCCATTTATACATTTCTGGCTGTGACCTGTGCTGGGATTCTGACATGTTGAGTTACCCCATTTTTTTCCTCATTGATGGTTATATTAATCCCCGTGACAAGGTATATGATTCATCTCTTTTGTAGTTATTATGTCTTTCTGTTTTCAATATATGTGTGTTCATGTGTGAGAGTGTATGCCATGGTCCATGTGTGGATGGGAATATTTTTTATATGGTTCCGTGCCCTCCACTTCATTACTTCTTTGAAGCATGGCCATAATGAGCTGTCCAATCACCAGTTCTGAGACTCACTTTAGGCCTTGGAAGCTGGTGGTGAATTTCTGATTGTGAAGGCTCGGCAGGAATCTGCTCTTAGAAATCTACCAGTTATGGTAGCTACTTAGAGGACATTAGGCAGGCTAACCACAGGAAGTATGAGGTAATGGCCTTGTGTCTTTACCTACCATTTGTCTTGGGCAAGAGCTGCAGTGGGCGTGGTAGGAGAATGTATGCAGAATATCCTGATTCTGGACAAGAATAGTTACAGGGCAAGACCATGGTGTCAAGTAGGCAGTATTGCCCATTAGTCTCATGTCAATGTCCCCTTTCCTCCTTACACTTCCCCCAGGAGGCTGCCCCACTGCTAGAGAGTGTACAGAGCTGCTGTGCTTCTCTGCTATATCAAACTACTTTACTATATGAACTGGTTCTTCTTCCCAACTAAAGAAGGCAGGGACATGCTGGGCAGAACTTATGAGTGCTTATGAGCTGATAAATGTACCAACATGGTGGTCTCCCATTCAACACCCTTACATTTATTCCCTTGGTGTATCAAGACACTCTTTTAAAAATCAATAATTTCTTTGCAAGCAGAGAGAGAGGGAGAGAGGGGGAAAAGAGGGAGAGAGAGAGAGAGAGAGAGAGAGAGAGAGAGAGAGAGAGAGAGAGAGAGAGAGAGATTTCTAGGGCTCCAGCCACTGTTAAAAAAAAAAAACTCCAGACACATGTGCCACTCTGTGCATCTGGCTCTACATAGATATTGGGAAACAAACTCATTTGGTTTTGCTGAACAAGTATCTTCACTGTTGAGCCATCCCTCTAAAACCATCCAGCTTCATTTGTATCACCCTAAAAGGTAGGTGTACAGTTCATGGGAAAGCAGGGACACAAGGAGGGGTGGCTGGTTGAAAATAGCAGGAAGGAATGAACTTGGCAAAGGCCTTGAGGTGACTGGTGGTGCTGCAGGTGAGTTCATGGAAAGCAAGCCAGCTTGGCCCAACTCAAAGGCAGGAATGGTTCTTAATGGAGTGATTTCTGGGACAGCCAAGCTTTACAACCTTGCACAATATGGATTCCTTCTTGTATTCGACAGGGGTGCACCATGCTTTTGTCTTTGATCACTCACTCATTCCATGGTGACTGAAGATCAACTTGCTTTTTTCTCTTGTACTCAATTTTATATTCATCATTTCTTTCTGAAAAAAAAATTTTTTCCTTCTCCTCTTCCCCATCTTTCTCCTTTGCCCACACTACACCAGAATGAGTAAGTTGCTGCAGATGACCTTAAATTTCTCATCCCCCTGAATTCAGATATTCACTACTTTAATGTTTATAATTTCCCAAATATATAAGAATGCTCTTGGTGACACATACACACACTTACCAAGAACAAAATCACAATGAAAACTAAGGTGATACCTCAGTCAAAGTATTAGCATTGCAAACATGAAAACATGATTTCTTTCTCCATTGCCTACACAAAAGTTTCAGACATGGAAAAGTATGCCAGTAAACATAGCATTGGGGAGGTGGAGATAGGTAGATTCCTAGGGCTTGAAGGTGAGCTTCCCTAAGCAAATCGGTGAGATTCAGGCCTTTTTAAATCTTTAATACTTTCTTTAATCATAGATCATAAACCATTGTGATTCCTTCCCAGCCTGCCCTCTTATATCTTCTTCATCTCAATTTTTCTCTACTTTTGTGTTGGTGTGAATATAAGTACGCCTTTATGAACATGCTGAAAATTAAAGAGGACAGCAAATGTGCCATACCCCCATGCAACACCAAAGGACACAGCCCTTATTGTGAAAAGGTTGTACAAAATAACCAAGCTTTCTTGAAATTCATTATGGGGCTTGATTTTTCCATATATCCTTCAGTCTCATTCCATGATCTCTGAGATTAAAACTTTATACCACAATATGAAGTTAGTGTTCTAGGTCATTACACTGGAGAACATTCTTGTTAAGAGAACACTTTGTTAGAAAAAAAAATCATAAAAATTTAACACTTAATTGGGTATGTTTGTTTAGTACTAAGATCCCTCACTCTGGAATGCAGAGGCAAGAGGAATAAGGTGAGTTTGAGATCAGGCTACTCCAGATGATAAATTTCAGTTTAAAAATTAAGTTGACACTCAACAAGCTCAAGCAAAAGCTGCTTTCAATCACATGAATTCAAACTTAAAAAAACTAATGTCAATTGTATTGATACAATGATAAGCCCAATATATATTCAAAGAATCATTCTTTTATTGTTCTCTATTACAACAGTATGTAATATTGCATGTGCATATATTCAGTCACACAACAAAACTAAGCACTTTTTTTTTTTTGGATTTTCGAGGTAGGGTCTTGCTCAAGTCCACACTGACCTGGAATTCACTATGTAGTCTCAGAGTGGCGTTGAACTCACGGCAATCGTCCTACCTCGGCCTCCTGAGTGCTGCGATTAAAGGTGTGCACCACCATGCCTGGCTAAAACTAAGCACTTAATTACAACTGTGTTTAAAAAGTGAATGTACATCGTCATAATAAAAAGACATAGCCCACCTTGCTCATATTCTTGGTAATTACTATATGATTTGCATATATTCATTGTTTGCTTATATTTTAATGCATGTTTTAGATTAAATGATCCTATCCCCATACCTGTTCCCTAGAAAATACTGTTCTTTACTTATCAATTTTAATTTATAAAATTTAATTTTTTTCTTCATTTCTTCTTTACATTAACAAGCTTTGTTAGTCTGGGATCATTCTATAATGTCTAATCTCACAATTCATAATCCATATTAAGATTCCCTTGATTGTACATGAAAGAGTCTCTCATTTTGTGAGGTACATTCAAATTTCAAAATTCATGCCCACGTTGTCAATTTGTTTCACTTTCAACTAAATTTAATTTGATCGTAAATAATTATTACATTCATGTGCCTTGTCACCTCAATGACTTCTTTGTTGCCTTGTGAGTGCTGACTTGGAGATGAAAGCTCACATTTAATACATATAGAGGGCCTCTTACCTGTATGGATTCTCTGAGGTTCATTAAGACCCTGCTTGTCATGCAAAGTTTTCACACATTCATTACATTCATACATCTTCTCAGCTGAAGGAATTCTTAGATATACTGGTGCTGAGTAAACCTTGACTTGTAAATAACAGTTTTCCAACGTTCATTTCATTCACATGGGTACTCATGTGTGAGTTCTTTGGTGCTTATTGAGATGTGATTTGGTCATGAATGCTTTCCTGCATTGATTACATTCATATGGTTTTTCACCAGTATGAGTTCGTTGGTGAACAGTGAGAGATGGCTTGTGGCTGAAAGCTTTCCCACATTCATTACATACATATGGCTTCTCACCTGTATGAATTCGTTGGTGACTAGTGAGACATCTCTTGGAGATGAAAGCTTTCCCACAATCATTACATTCATATGGCTTCTCACCTGTATGAGTTCTTTGGTGAAGACTGCGATATGACTTGGAGCTGAAAGCTTTTCCACAGCATTTACATTCATATGGCTTCTCACCTGTGTGAGTTATTTGGTGCTGTGATAACAATGACTTGCAGATGAAAGCTTTCCCACATTCTTTACATTCATATGGCTTCTCACCTGTATGAATTCGTTGGTGTATAATGACAAATGTCTTGGAGCTGAAAGCTTTCCCACATTCATTACATTCATATGGCTTCTCACCTTTATGTATTTGTTGGTGAATAGAGAAATATGACTGTGAGGTGAAAGCTTTTCCACATTCATTACATTCATATGGCTTCTCACCTGTATGAGTTCTATGGTGAACAGTGAGATTATACTTGGAGGTGAAAGCTTTTGCACATATATTACATTTATGTGGCTTCTCACCTATATGAATTCTTTGGTGAACAGAGAGATTTGACTTGGAGGTGAAAGCTTTCCCACATTCATTACATTCATATGGCTTCTCACCTGTGTGAGTTATTTGGTGCTTACTGAGATGTGAATTGCGGATGAAAGCTTTCCCACATTCATTACATTCATAGGGTTTCTCACCAGTATGAGTTCGTTGGTGAACAGTGAGATATGATTTGCAGATGAATGCTTTTCGACATACATTACATTCATATGTCTTCTCACCTGTATGAATTCGTTGATGAATAGTGAGATATTTCTTGGAGCTGTAACCTTTTTCACATGAATAACATTCATATGGTTTCTTACTTGTATGGGATCTCTCATATTTTTTTAAATCTGACATGGCAAGGAAAGTTTTTTCACTTATATGATATTTAGATGGTTTCTTACTTGTATGTCTTCTCTGGTGCATAGTGAATTCTTCATTTTGATATAAAGCATTCTCCCATTCATTAAATGCATATGTATACTCATCTCTATGATATACTGGCACAAGAGTTAGGGGATATTTCTGGCATTGGTTATATTCATAATCCTTTCTCCAAGAGATTTTATGCTGATTTGTTAATTCTGCTATGAAACAAACAGCATAAATTACAATCATTATGATTAACAATCACTTAAAAAGAAAAAAAAACAACAGTTTCTTCACATTTGGGCACACATTGTATTTTAAGAAAAAAAAAAACTCAGATGACTTCTATTAATACTATTTCAGGCAAAAAAAATTAATTTTATTATAGATCAATGTCCCACATAGATTCAGTGAAGTATTTCTTGACATGTGCTTACTTAAAAATTTAAGTGAAAACAAAACAAACCCTTTCTAGTATTCACTTAATTTACTGGATGGTACTTAATATTAAAATATCTCTGAGAGAGTCATGTTTGTAAACTGCAGGGTTGTTTTTGTTTTAACTTTGAAAATGAATCCAATTTTTTTGAAGAAATTCATTTTAAGTTTGCTGAGGATTAATGCAACCAATATTTTTCAGTGTTACCTCCTACAGTTTTTTTTTTTTAAATATTTATTCATTTTCAAGCAGAGAAAGAGAGAGAGCGTCACCTTGTGGGTCTGGCATATGTGGGTCCTGGGGAATCGAACTGGGGGCCCTAAGCACTGGAGGCTAGTGCCTTAACCGCTGAGCCATCTCTCCAGCCCCCTCCTACAGTTTTTTGAGAAAATGTTAACATTTCTTGTTATAGCTATCTCATTAATGTAATGAATACTCTTCAATTCACCATGTACGAAATGGAAAATATTTTACTGACATTTGGTTTGTCAAAATAAAAGCAATATTCTACTACAAAAACAAAGGACAGGATGGCTTTTATTCCATCCACTATTCCTACTTCCATATGGACATGTGGATGAGTTTGGAAATGTGAATTGAAACTATGCACATGTTGCTAAGAGGTCCAGCTTCCACCTCATTTGATAATGTCTCACATGGTTTGCCGTAACAGAATTCCTGTGAGCTTCAGGTGATAATCAAGTACCTAGTACACCATGGAGCTCATAACTCAGGTTATCATGCTTAAGCAACCAGCATATTTCCCCACGGATTAATTTCCCCAGCCAAGCATGTGTTTCTTAATGGTCGAGAACATTAGTATCCAATTTTTCATATGTAATAATAATATATATTCAACCTTGTGTTCAATCAATGTGATTTGTTGTGAAGGATAAGAAATGGAGGTGGACAAGAAATGGAAAGAGAGCAAAGAAATAAAAACCACAATAGAAAACAAAAGCAAAATAAAAAAGTATAGTCTGGAGAGTTGACTTAGAAGTGAAGGCATCCATCTGCAAAGCCAAAGGACCTGAGCTCAATTCCCCAGTACCCACAAAAAACCAGATGCAGAATGTGGCACCGGTGCCTTGAGTTCATTTGCAGTGGTTTGAGGACCTGGGAAGCCCAGTCTCTTTCTTTGTGCCTTCCTCTTTCCATCTCTCATGTATTTTATCTCAAATTAATAAAATAATAATGAAAAGTCACAAAAATACAAATTGAGCCATAGTGAATTCCAGGTCAGCTTGGACTCGAAGCGAGACCCTACCTCAAAAAAAAAAAAAAAAAAATATAATATATATATGTATATAAATTGAAAAAATAGCAATTGGATTAAAATTCAGGATCCGAAGAGAATACTTTCATAAAAAATCACTTGTGTGGAAAGTCACCTGTACCTAATTGAATAATTCAGAACCAACTACAATCAGATGCACAAAGTGGCTCAAATGTCTGAAAATCATTTGCAGTTAAAACAGGTATGGTTATTTCTATTATGTTTCTGTGTCCCTCAGTTTCTTTCTGCTTGCAAAAAAATAAAGGTTAATGAATAATAATCATTCAAGCAGGGCATGGTGGTGCAGGCCTTTAATCCCAGCACTTGGGAGGCAGATGTAGGAGTATCACCATGAGATCAAGGCCACCCTGAGACTACATAGTAAATTCCAGGACAGCCTTCGGAGACCCTACCTCGGAAAAAAAAAATAATAATAATCATTCAAAAAGGATATCAAAATTTGAAGTAAATTTTAAAAAACAAAAAATATAGAGATAAGAGTTGACAAATTAAGAATTAAAAATAAATTGGAGAAAACAGAATTTTACTGAAACCAGACATAGTAATATTTTGGCAAATAACTGTACTGTCTGCTGTTATTGTGTACTTTTGGTCTTCTAATGTAGGATATGAGGATGGAATATGTTTGACTTTTCACTGTACTTTTATTCAGTTATGTTTTCTCTTTTATTTTCTCCAGAAACAGAGTTTCAATCCTGAGCAGAATTCCTCTCTTTCACATAATGACTTTCTCAACTAGATCACTGCCATGGACATAGTGGAAAAAGTACCTAATCCGTTTCTTGTGATTTCTGATGTTCCTTTTCTCATTTTCTTATGAATTACACTGGTGAGTGCATCTATAACGATGTAAAGTACTCTCTCTGGGTACTGATTTCTCCCTTTGTATGAGCGTTTTAACCACATTCTCCATTACAGAATTGAATACTGAAATAAATTTTCTTCTTCTTGAAGGTGTTTCTTGTTAGGATTTTATGACAGAAATGTGAGAGAAATAAATACTATAAAATTTAAAATTAAACATGTAAATTACTTTGCTAAATATATACTATAGATAATATTTTGTATGTCAAACTAAGTGGGAATTAACATTTGAATGTCTAAGAAAATATTCTTCAATTTCAGAAAGAGGTTCATGTGTTGACATGAAGAAAGCATTTTGTAAGTGCATAAAGCAAACTACTAACTCCCATAACAGAAGGCTTTAAGACTTGAATAAAAGTTAGTGAATGCTTCTTAACATGACCATTTCTAATGAGTTTTCATTTCAATGATCTCCTTTCCCCATTATGTATTTACTTGCCTGCAAGTGTTTGTATTGGTTTATGTGCAACACCCCATGGATTAATTCCTTTTTCCAAGTTGAAAATCAAATCTGGTTTGGTCATAGCGTTTCCTGTGAATGGAAAATGATGTACAAATCAGGCCAATACGTTAAATCAGGTGGACTCATGAGAGATAACAGCATCTTTAATGATACTCTCCTCTATTAGGTATACAGCAAAAGACTATAGTTGCCTGCTTCTGAATACATACTCAAAAGACTATGTTTGGGGAGGTATTCCTTGTATTCTGGCTAAATGTACATATTATGGCTGCAAATTGAACTTATGATTACAATTTATTAAATGTTAGTATCCATATAATAATGCTACTTTCCCTTTTGGTTGAAGAAACTTCTCTTTTCAAATAGTGACAGGGGGTGGAGCAAGATGGTGGACAAGGACTGTTGCCAGGACTCTCTCTGTAAAGGTTTGATTTTCCAGCAGGGATCCAAACCCCAGACCCCAGCAGGACCTAAACCCAAACCCACCATCTCCCCAGCGACTCTCTGCTCCTCAGAAAAGGAGAGCCGACCCCTCCCCCTCCCCAAGCTCCCGCCATTGTCTCCTCTGAGTCTGCACCTTAGGCTCAGCACCTTTCCCTCAGGGGGCCCCTTCCCTACAGCACCGGCTCCTCTAGCGCACTTCTCTCCACAACCCCCCCCCCCACATACACAGACAGACTTGATCCGTGGGCAAACTGACCTAGCTTCGTTCAGGGGCCAGACCTCAGACAGATACCTGAGAACCTTGGCAAAGGCTGGTTCAGATGGGTACCTGCCAGGAGGGCACAGACGGTCTCGGCGGGTACCAGGGATAGCGGGCCACTGCCAGGTGGGAAGACATTGGGCTCTATAGTTTGGGGGGCTGGGGCTGTTTCTACTGCAGCATAACAATTGGGGACAAGAGTCCACAAGGTGCCTCTAAGACTAAACAGTCACATACAGAGGGATCCAGATGGGTAAAGATCTAACCCTGTCTGGGGACAGAACACCCTAATTGTAAAGACCTCTGTTTAAGATCAAACCTGGTAATCATTCCACTGGAAGTAAAGTGGGCTGAATAGCACTCCCCAGGGTGCCTGATTCCCACTCCCCTACCTGGACAGAGTCAGAAACTAACGAAAAAAAACCCAGAGAAATTAAAGAAGGATCTCCTCAACTCAGGGCCTCTAGTCCCATTATGGAACAGGAAAGTGACAAAGTGGAGACAACAAAAATACAATCCTAAAGAGAGAATAATATGACTCCTGACCACAACTGAAATGCAAACATGAAGCAGTTAATGGCTGACATGGAAACTATGAAAAAAGACATGAATGAGATGAAGCTCACCAACTCAAGCATAGACTCCAGACTGAATTTAATGGGGATAAATATGAATGAATTCAGAAACATGTTAAGTGAATTGAAGATAAACCAACTACAGGAGGACCTAGACAATCAATTAATTTTGATGGAGACTTAAGAAAACTTTAAATTATTTCCAGGAATCATTAGCAAAAACAAAAATAGACTGGAAATTGGATCTCACCAAAGAACTGGAATCTATAAACAAAATTATAGCAGAAACCAAAAATGAAATGGAGTTGTTAAAAACCTCCCTAGAATCAATCAGTCCCAGAGTCGACAATCGGGAGGACAGACTCTCAGACATTGAGGACAAGACAAAAGGAATTAATAAGGATGTCATAGGATTCAAAAAATTCAAGAAATTAAGTGAGCATTATTTGAGGGATCTCTGGGATACCATAAAGAGGTCCAATATTAGAATCATGGGGATCCCAGAGGGAGAAGAAACCCAGGCTAAGAGCATAGGAAACATTTTCAACAGAATTATTCAAGAAAACCAACCACAATCGTTGCTGGCGAGGATGCAGGAAAAAAGGAACCCTCATTCACTGCTGGTGGGATTGCAAACTTGTTCAACTGTTATGGAAAGCAGTGTGGAGACTCCTAGAAAGAATGAACATAGAACTACCAATGGATCCAGCTATTGCTCTACTAGGCATCTACCCGCAAGATGTCACATCTCAATGCAGAAAATTTTGTACAACTATATTTACAGCAGCTCAATTCATAATAGCGAAAAAATTGGAATCAACCCAAATGCCCATCCATGGAGGAATGTACAGCAAAACTGTGGCATATTTACACTATGGAAATCTACTCAGCTGAAAGGAAAAATGACACATCAAAATTTAGGAAGGGAGAGGGAAAGGGAGAAAAACTGGGTGAGCCAGGTCCTCTTGCTACTGCATATACAGAAACATGCACCACTTTATGCATATGGAGAAGCCTCATTTATATTTCTTTTTTTTTCATTTATATTTCTTATATGGTGCACTCCCTTATGATTTTATATATTTTTATAGAACATATATACTCAGCTTACATGGTTTTTAAAAGTATTATTTTATATGCCAGCAAATTTTATATTTAGGTGGCTAAAGCATTAAATCTTTTCTATGAATTTCTTTTAAACAGAAAATCACATATACATAGTTTAACTTAAAGTAACATTACTTTTTAAAAGTCTTTAAAAGGCTAAGTTATTTAATCTGAATATGTTAAAAAACTTTATGCTGTTACAAAACTATTTTCTACAAAAACACACATTAGTTATCTTGACATATATACATTTAAAGAGAACTGTGCTAATTTCATTTCTGAAAATGAAAATCTGATATTGTGTATGTAGAATAGAATGAACAAGTTTACTTCTAACCTTAAAAATTTAGTTACTGGAAAAAAAAAATTTAGTTACTGGACTAGAGAGTAGTCTCAGTAGTTATGGAGCTTGCTTGATTAACCTGATAACCGAGTACCATGTGAAGCCAGATACACAAAAGTGTGTATGCATCTGGGATTCAATTGTCATTGCCAATGGCACTGGTTCACCCATTCTCTCTCTCTCTCTCCTTGCAAATAAAGACATATAAATACATGCGTAAATTTTTAAATTTTGATTTACAAAAATAGAAATATATATTTTGATATTTTATATAAGTATATATGATCAAACATTATTATGTATATTATACTATGTATAGTATATATAGATATACAAGTTTCCTGTTATGTTTTATATAATTGTGATTTGGGGTTTTCTTGTTATTATTTTCCTAGTAATAATGCTTTACGTAGAAAGTCTTGACAACTACCCTATGTGTTTAGAATGTTCCTTCAGTTTGGCAAAGATGAATGATTTACAAAACTGCCTTCTATAGCTATAAATTCACTTACATTAGGAAACCACTGTGGAATCAAACAGGTTATTGAAGGTAAGTGGGACGTTAATATATGTGATGCATTTCCTCTAACTATTACTACTAATTCTATCAAGAAGATTAGAACCCATATAATTATCAACCATTTGCAGAGAGCCATAAATTCTTTACTTGAAATTCCAGTTAGGAATATGTAGTTAAGTGATAAAACCTGATCAGTGTTTGGACTTTTTTGGAGAACACATCTTTGTGATAGAAGCCTTTGTTATCGAAATAACCCCAATAAATCACTTCACCAAGTTAAAATCAATTTTATTCCTTTGGGCTATTAAACTCTGTGTACACTGGCAAATAAATAAAGAAAATGTATTTTTAAATAATAATAGGTCGTGATATAGCTTAGCAGATAAGGTGACTGCTTGTAAAACAGATCAACCTGAGTTCAATTCCCCAGTACCCATATAAAGCCAGATGCACAAGGTAGCACATGTGTCTCGATTTCATTTACAGTGGCTAGAGGCACTGACACTCCAATTCTCTTTCTTCCTTTCTCTCTGAATCTTTCCCTCTGTCTCTCTCATTCTACTGAAATTAATAAATAAAATATTAAAAATAATAAAACATGAAATTAGAATAAAGAAAATTTATGAAAGAAAAACAGCAGAAAGAGATTGGGTAGAACTGAGTACATGTGCAATAAATAACACTTTTCTTACACAGCACAGTAGTAAGTATATGTGTGCTAACAATGTATTTGAATTTCAAAACTTTGACAAGAATTTGTATGTTGTCACCATACAACTATCACCTGAGCTAACAGATGGAGGTAATTACATATGTGTATAACACAACCACATTGGTCTGTAAATTGTGTATCATAACAATGTGATAATTTAAAAGTACACTATGAAAATATAAAGCATTTGTAATGAAAAATGATGCTTGTCAAACAAAAAGAAATTGACAGCTACTCAGAGTTTCAGGGGACTTTAACTCACCCAAGAACACCAGGCTGCTGTAGTTCTCCAGCATCACATCCCTGTAGAGTGATTGCTGAGCAGCATCCAGGTCCTGCCACTCTTGCCAGGTGAACTCCACAGCTATGTCTTCAAATGACACCAACTCCTATAATGGGATATTTCTCTTCAAACTTGGATTCCAGGGACTTACACAAATTACTGTTTATTGGTATGCTACATCATGGGGGAAGATTCTCAAGGCAAGCACAGCTAAAATGAATCTATCAGAATATTACAATTCAACAGCTCAGTATTAGCTATGTGTTCTAACACACCTTCATCCGAACTTATAGGATCACACTATTCCAATAAATATTCTTTAAATGATGTTTATACCAGGCTATATAATCAATTAGCCATTGGAATAAGACAATAGTAATGTGGGGAAGGTCTTTCATTCAAGCACTCTAGAGGATGACTGTGAGTTTAAGATTAGATTGTGAGTTCCATGCCATCCTGGGCATTTATGTGACCATGACCCCAAATTACACTCGTATAAACCTATAATGAGGGCTGGAAAGGGGATGGCTCATTGGTAAACGCACTGGCCTGTAAAGCCTAAGGACCAGTTAAATTTTCAAGGGTCCACAGAAGGTCGAGTTGCACAAAGTGACATATGTATCTGGAGTTATTTTGTAACAGTACGGGACCCTGACACACCAATTCCCCAAGCCCCTTGCTAATACATTAATTATTTAATGTGAAAGATTGGCAGGCTGTGGGGCATAAAACTTCAAAGGAATAGAAGGGTGGGAGAGATGGCCCAGTGGTTAAGTCACTTGAATATACAGCAGCAGGACTTATGTTGGAGTCCACATTACCCACATAAATCCAGATGCACAAGATGGCACATGTGTCTATAGTTCATTTTCAGAGGCTGCAGTACCTGACATGCTGTATGTCTCACTTTTTCCCTCTCTATCATAAGGAAATAAAATGAAAAAAGGGAAAAATGAAGTTAAAGTAATAACAATTTTCTGTTAGTGATTAAAAACCTTGGTTGTTTTTCCTATACTCAAGTGCAGATCCTGAAATGCTTAAATAACAACCTTCTCTATGCCCCTACAGGGGGTATTTCACAAAGGAATGATAACTGAAATTTTGGACTTCATTGGGGTCCCATGCATTTATTTATTTATTTATTTTGATTTATCAAGGTAGTGTCTTACTCTAGTCCAGGCTGACCTGGATTTCCCTATGTAGTCTCAGGGTGGCCTTGAACTCTCAGCAATCCTCCTACCTCTGCTGGGATTAAAGGTTACACCACCATGCCCAGCTGGGGTCCCATTCTACAGGATACTGGACATTACCCTGGTTTTTCCAAAACAGTCAACAAACCTTCAAGACGATAAGGAAATTTGGTCCTCAGGGGACAATACTATTCTTCAGCTAGACCTGTTTTACAAGGAAAGGGAAAGAAATAGACTTAAGTTTTTCTATGTCCCACCCTTATTATCTTAGCATCAACAACTGACTCATGTTTTAGACCCTCAGACTTCTAATTTTCCAACAGGTACATCAGTAACACGTTAAATTCCAGGACTCACCTTGGACAACACTGTAAGGTTACTTTAAATCAGTTTGGTCAGAGAAACTGGGACAGGGTTCTGCCACATGAAGTTGAATGTGCCAATAAAGAATTGCTCAAGCAGGATATGATGGCGCACGCCTTTAATCACAGTACTCGGGAGGCAGAGGTATGATTGTCATGAGTTCAAGGCCACCCATGGAGGAATGGACAGAGAAACTGTGGTATATTTACTCGATGGAATTTTACTTAGCTGAAAGGAAAAATGACATATCGAAATTGAGGAAAAAATGGTCTGACTTCGAGGAGATCTAAGTGAACACTAAAAAGAACAGAGAATCGAATGCCGTATATTCTCCTTCATATGTGGTCCTTAACCAGGATAACAGTTTTCTTTATGTAGACTAGTAGAAAGAAGTGAGAGGTTATGTATGAGGGGTAAGAGAAGGGGGATGGGAATGGCTTAAGCAGGAGACTAAACCAAATTAGGCTCAAAAACATAAAATCTGGGCTGGAGAGATGGCTGAGTTGTTAAGGCACTTGCCTCCAGTGTCTAAGGCCCTGGGTTCAATTCCCCAGGACCCACATAGGCCAGACCCACAAGGTGGTGGCCTTGGTGTGCTCTCTCTCTCTCTCTCTCTCTCTCTCTCTCTCTCTCTCTCTCTCTCTCTCTCTCTCTCTCTGCTCGAAAATGAATAAATAAATTTATTTAAAAAAAAAACATAAAATCCTCATGAACATACTATAACCTAAACAGTAAGTAGTGAGCATCAACTGGTAAGAGGTGCCATGAGTAGTAGGGGAGGATGTCTAAGTCTGTGAATAATTGAGCAGTCTGGCAGCCCCGGGTTCC
>PVHP010029494.1:0-22318 GCA_004024765.1 Zapus hudsonius
GAGGAAGAGGCAGACAGAGAGAGACAGAGAATGAGCAAGCCAGGGCCTCCAGCCCTCTTGTGCATCTGGCTTTACATGGGCACTGGGTACTCGAACTCAGTTCCTTCTGCATTGCAGGCAAACGCCTTAACCGCTAAGCCATCTCTTCAGCCCCTGGCCAGGCATTCTTAACTGAGTCCTCACTCTTTGTGAGGGACGGTCTCAGGCTGCCCTCAACTTCACTCTGATCTTCCAACATCAGCCTCCCAATTGCTGGGATTAAAGGCATGTGCCATCATTCTCAGCTGAGTCTTCACTCCCTCTTTCTTCTGTCTTCCTTTTTTTTTTTGGTTTTTCAAGGTACAGGCTCACTATAGCCCAGGCTGACCTCCTGGACCTCACTATGTAGACCCAGGCTGGCCTTGAACTCACAGGGAGCCTCCTACCTCTGCCTCCTGAGTGCTGGGATTACAGGCATGCACCACCTCTGGCTTTCATTTCTTTTTTTGTAGTAGTATTATTTACTTGTTTGCCAGGAAAGAGATTATGAATAATTCTGATTGAATGAATGAATATGAGCACGCCAGGACCCCTTGCTGCTGCAAAAGAACTCCAGATGCTGCATTTGTTTCTAGTTTTCTTGCTGCTTTTTTGGAGCAGAAGATTGAGTGCTTACTCAGGACTCTGGAAGGGTTTGAGGTGTGCTCTGCTCTCTGCATGCCTTACTCTTCTGACTTGTACTTTCTGTCCTGGAAACTCTGGCTCTGCTTTTGTTGTATTGACAAACTGAGGAGCAATTTGTTTGGATGCAGGTAGCACATGTGATGCCTGCATTCTGGTCTCTCCCTCCAGGAGGCCTTTCCTTAGGAGGAGTGCTTGAGTGGAAGCAGGGACTGTCTTTTATCAGATTGGTTATCTGGCTACAAGCATCATTTATAGTTGATTGAATTGGTGCTCTGTCATTGCTAATCATTAACAAGGTCACTATTTATTTTATGGTCTACCCAGTTTATTGTTTTTCTGAAGAACTCAAGTGTTTTCATCCAATAACAACTTATTATTTTGTAACAGTCTTCTTACATAACGTAGTATTGAAATGGTTATTTCACTGTCCCTTGTTCTCTAAAATAATAACCAGTTTGGGGCTGGGGAGATGGCCCAGCGGTTAAAGATTCTTGCAAAGTCTGCTGGCCCAGGTTCACTTCCCCAGTACCTACATAAAGCCACAAGAGGCCCTGGCATACCCATTCTGTCTCTCTCCCTTTTTCTGTTTACAAATAAAAATATTTTTTACAAAACCAGTTTTGCTTGGTGTGGTGGCACATGCCTTTAATTCCAGTACTTGAGAGGCAGAGGCAGGAGGAGCACTGTGAGTTGGAGGCCAGTCTGGGACGACAGAGTGAGTGCCAGGTCAACCTGGGCTAGAGTGTGACCCTACCTCAAAAAATGAACAAACAAAAAAACCCCTGTAAGCTCCTTGTGGGAAGAGAGCTGTGTCTTCCTCATCATTGTATCACTCGTAGCTAGAAAAACTGTTTTGGCTTACTATTGTCATGCTTATGTAAATGTTCTTTTGGATCCATGAAGTACAGAGAAATGCCAAGTGACATTTTTGCATGTGATGGTGTGCCTGTATGTATATGTGCTCCTAAGTGTGTATGCTGGTGTCAATGCAGGAGTTAGCTTCAGGAACACTCTCCACCCCTTTGAGAGGGTCTCTCATTGGCCTGGACTCACTAAACTAGACTGGCTGGCTATAATTATGGATAGTTTCCATAATGATTCCCTCCCCACCCTCCCTCCTATCTCTCCCCCTCTCATTTGTCTTCTGTTTTGTTTCAGTGTCATCATTTTTTCCTCCTATTATGTGTAGGTATCATCAGGCACTGTGAGGTCATGAATATTAAGGCCATTTTGTGTCTGGAAGTTTGCGCTGTAAGCAGTCCTCCCCTTCCTTTGGCTCTTACAATCTTTCCACCATCTCTTCCCCAATGGACCCTGAGCCTCAGGAGGTGTGATAGAGATGTCCCAGTGCTGAACTCTCCACTGTCATTTCTTCTCAGCACTATGGTGTCGTGTTTTGAGTTATCCCAGTGGTCACTGCCATCTGAAAAAGCTTCTCTAGCCAGAAGTGAGAGTAGCATTTTTATATGCGTGTGATCATTTGGGCATCTAGCTTTAAGAGGGTGTGGATAAATTGAACCCGGACTGTCAAGCTTTGCAAGTGCTTTTAACCACTGAGCAATCTCCCCAGCTCTGTTTCCCCCTTTCAGCTAAGGCCCCCTCCTTCCCTGGGTATGAGTGGCAGATTTCATAGTGCCTGGAGGAAATGGTCAGAGTTCATAGAAATCTAGATAAGAGATGACTCAGCAGTTATGTCACTTGCCTACTTAGCCTAACAATCAAGGTTTGATTCCCCAGTCCCCAAGTGAAGCCAAGTGCACAGAGAGGCACGAGCAGTTCGTTTGCATATATATATCCACTGCACACACACACACACACACACACATATTTGCATATATATATGCAAATAAAAAATTAGGGCTGGAGAGATGGCTCATTGGTTTAAGGTGCTTGCCTGCAAAGCCTGAGGACTGGATTCGACTCCCTAGTACTCTCATAAAACCAGATGCACAAAGTGTCACATGCATCTGGAGTTCATTTGCAGTGGTTGGAGGCCCTGGTGTGCCCATTCTCTCTGTCTCTATCTCCCTACTTGCAAATAAGCAAATTTAACAAATAAAGTTCAATTTAAATTTGAAAAAGAGCGAACTCAGCCAGTGGTCCAGGATTCATGCCTCCGCACAGACTCCTCGGGCTCTTGGAGCAAACCCTGGGTGCAGCCTGGGTCAGCTCCAGATGGCGTCTGGACCCTAGAGTGCTGCACGCCATGCATCCCCACAACTAGATGCCTCAAGTGGAGCGGGCATCCGGAGTCTGCTCTGCATGCTCACTCGCTCTCTTTCTCTGTCTCTCTTTCAAATAAGTGAAATGAAATAAAAAGTGAGGGCAGAAAAGCGTCTTGGGAAAACAGTCATGCTGGCTGTGGCTAAGGACCTTCCCAGGTCAGCCGGCCAAGGGAGACGATGGGTGCTCGGTGGTCACTCTCTGCACTCCCCTCCTGGTTCAGCCTAGTTCTTAATGACGTCAAGGTGAAAGCAGATTCTAGACTGAGCCCCTTAGACACGACCACCTGGTGGGGGAGGGGTGATGCTACTGGAATCTTTCCCAGGGCATTGTCCTGACATAGACCCAGCACAGCGATCCTGGGAGGAATCTGCATTTCCCTCAGACTAGCAGTGACCATTAGCATTTTAAAATACACTCCAGACACGTGCACTACGTTGTGCATATGCCTTTACGTGGGTACTGGGGAGTCGAACTCAGGCCATCAGGCTTTACAATAAGTGCCTTTAACCACCGAGTCATCTGTCCAGCCTGGCATTAACCTTTTCAACTCAAGTCACTGTTACACAGAGCAAACACACGCAGCACTTATATTTTGGTTTTGGCTTTACAAGTGGCAGAAAGAGCAAACAAAGTTTTAATGCGCGTCTTGCTGGAATTTCCCAAATCTACTATCTACCAAATTTTAAGTGTGCCCAGTTCCCAGGCTGGAGAAAGTTGCTGAGAAGAGAGAATTAGGAGATAGAACAAATCATGCTTCCTGCTATGAGAGAAAAGAACACTTACCCTCTGACATTCCTCACCAATGTACCAGTAATATGGGGAATCTTCAGATTCTTGAATTCAAATAATTGGAATCCACAAACCAGAGTCTTTAAGACTCTTTAAGAGAAGGAAAGGGGAGAGAGAATAGAGTCCAGGAGAAGGCAGGAGGGGGTAAATCCCCAGCCTGGGCAAAGTACAAGGTGAAAACAGGCTGAGCAGGTAGAGTGTGTGCCTCGCAAGTGTCAGGAAGACCCTCTGTTCAGTCCTCAGCACCACGACACACATCATTTCTCCTCTTCTTTTAAATATTTTATTTATTTTAAGCAGAGATACACACACACACAGAGCACCAGGGCCATCTTATGTGGGACCTGGGGAATTGAACTTGGGGCCTTAGGCATTGGAGGCAAGTGCCTTAACCGCTGAGCCATCTCTCCAGCCTCACCATAGATTTTTGGTTAGGTTTTGAGTACCAGGTATGAATCCTTCCGGTGGAGCAGGCCTTACGTCCAGTCAGAGAGTAGTTGGTTTTCCCCACAACACACATGCCACCATTACGCTGGCCAGCTATAAGGCTTGCAGGCGCCATTGCTGGTTAACACCATTGACTTTTCTCCCCCACAAGGCTTCGTAGCTCTTCGCATAATGACAGCTAGTCAACAGGGAGGAGGCTTCCAGCACGGCTCCAGCTTGACGTCTCTGTGACCTGCAGCCCAAGCATGTGGTGTCTTCAGCACTAGGGTCTTACCCTCCACTTCCTGTGATGTTTTGGGGGCTTCAGGGGCCTCCGTGGCCAACCACGGCACTGAAGTTTCCCTTTCCTCTTGTGTGGTGGTTAACGGCCATGTCTCTTCTCAATAGGATCTATCGCTACCAATCCCATGACTATGCCTTCAGCAGCGTAGAACAATTACTGCATGCTGTTGGGGGTGATGACTACGTGGGACTGCTGAACCACACGCTCCGTGAAAATCTACAGAAAGCAGGCTTCTCTGAGAAATTCCTCAACGAGATGGTTGCTCCTATCATGAGGGTCAATTATGGTCAAAGCACTGATCTCAGTGCGTTTGTGGGTAAGCCAGGCCTTGGAGCCTGCGGGTGTGAACAGAGGGGCTTAGCTGATGTCTTGGTGGCTTCTTGCTTTAGGGCCTAGTTGGAGAAGCTTTCTTTTGCAGTCTCGCATTATTTAGGGAGAGGGTCCTGTGCTTCAGTGGTTCTCTTTAGGTGAGATTTTTAAAAAAAGATTTTAGTTATTCATTTTCAAGCAGAAATAGAGAGAGAGAGAGAACACCAGGGCCACCACCTTGTGGGTCTGGCATATGTGGGTACTGGGGAATTGAACTGGGGGCCTTAGGCACTGGAGGCAAGTGCCTTGACCACTGAGCCATCTCTCCAGCCCTAGGTGAGATTTTTGTACCTGTCGGTCATCAGGGGACTTTGGGGACAGAACATCTGATTGGTCAGGGTACATAATTGCTGCTTACCTACCAGGAGGAATTAAAGCTTGTTTTTGTTTTTATTCTTGGTTTGTTGAGGCAGTGTCTGGCTCCAGTTTAGGCTGACCTGGTCTCAGGGTGGCCTCGAACCCTTCTTGATCCTCTTACCTCTGCCTCCCAAGTGCACCCCCCCCAGCTAAAGCTTATTTTTCTCTCTGCCGCTGACAGGGGCAGTATCCTTGACAGCTGCTGATTCCAACCTTTGGGCAGTGGAAGGTGGCAATAAAGTTGTTTGCTCACGGCTGCTTCAGGCTTCCAAAGGCAACCTTATATCTGGCTCAGTACTGTCCATAGAAGAGAAGACGAAGGCCAAGCAGGCAGGTGAGCTTGGACTTCCTTTGTTCGCGATCAGGTCTGCAGCTCCTGGCTTTTACCTGGTGAGACCTTACATTGCACCTACATGGAAATGTTCCCACTGTGCTCAGGGCATGGCATGATCCTTGGGATAGGAGAAATAATCTCACCCGCAAAAGAAAACATTTCTGGCCTAAAAAAAAAAAGAAAATGTTTCTTTTTTCTTTTTCTTTTTTTTTTTGGCGGGGTGGGGGGTGAGGTAGGGTCTTGCTTTAGCCCAGGCTGACCTGGAATTCACTCTGTAGTCTCAGGACGGCCTTGAACTCACAGCAATCCTCCTACCTCTGCCTCCTGAGTGCTGGGTCAAAGGCATGTGCCAGGTCAAATTTTATTTGTACGTAAGTACCACAGTGCATGTGTGCAGGTCAGAGGACAACTTCGAGGTGGCTGTGCTCTACCTTTGAGACGGGATCTCAAATGAATTTCCAGATAAACAGCCAGTATGTGCACCAAGGAGGATTCCCAGTGGGTAGGGGACAGAGGAGGGAAATGGGGGTATCATCACAAGATTTGTTCATGCAATGTATCTAATTATTGAAAATAAAAATATTAAAAATAATCTCTCGGGCTGGAGAGATGGCTCAGAGGTTAAGGCACTTGCCTCCAGTGCCTAAGGCCCCGGGTTCAATTCCCCAGGACCCACATAGGCCAGAACCACAAGATGGTGGCCATGGTGCTCTCTCTCTCTCTCTCTCCTTGAAAATGAATAAAATATTAAAAAAAATAATCTCTCATGGGTAATTAGAGAAGAACATGTTATTTTTTTTATTTTGGGTTTTTCGAGGTAGGGTCTCGCTCTAGTCCAGGCTGACCTGGAATTCACTATGTAGTCTCAGGGTGGCCTTGAACTCACGGCAATCCTCCTACCTCTGCCTCCCGAGTGCTGGGATTAAAGGCGTGCTGCTAACACACCTGGCAGATTTTTTTTTAAATATATAAAAATATAGTATGTAAAAAACACTAATAAGCTGGGCATGGTGGTGCACGTCTTTAATCCCAGCACTCAGGAGGCAGAGGTAGGAGGATCGCCTCGAGTTCAAGGCCGGCCTGAGACTACAGAGTGAATTCCAGGTCAGCCTGGGCTAGAGCGAGACCCTCCCTCGAAAAACCAAACAACCAACACTAATAAATGCATGCTTCCTTATTCCTTCTAGGAAACCCCACAAAGATGTATGAGCTGGTCTATCAGACGGGATCTGAGACCCATTCGGGCTTCTATGACATTGTCCTGGTGGCTGCTCCATTGAATCAGAAAATGTCCAACATTACTTTCCTGAACTTTGATCCTCCAATTGAGGAGTTTCATGAGCGATACCAGCAACTCGTGACCACTTTGGTTAAAGGAGAAATCAATTCAACTCTCTTTAGCTCCAGAGCGAAGGATCAGTTTGGCCTCTCGACAGTCTTAATCACCGACAGTGCTAATATGTTTATTAACAGCCTTGGGATCGTGTCCTCTGTGAGAACAAAAGAAAACCCCGCGTCATCAACAGATGGGGTGCATGTTTGGAAAACCTTTTCTAGGGATGTTCTGACCCAAGATCAAATCTCCAAGCTCTTCCTGTCCTATGATTCTACGGGGCAGAAGGTGTGGCTGTCGTATCCTTTCTACAAGCCCCCGCAGAAGTGCCCCTCCATCGTCCTCCACGACCGGCTCTACTACCTCAACGGCATGGAGTTTGCAGCCAGCGCCATGGAGATGAGCGCCATCGCAGGCTACAACGCCGCTCTCCTTGCCTATCACCGCTGGAATGGGCACCCAGACATGATCGATCAGGACGGCCTGTATGAGAAGCTTAAAACCGAGCTGTGACCTCACACAGTCCCTTTCGAGTACCGGCAAAGAGCACAGATACAGCCGTCCTATGGGTCATGAGAAACAGCCTTCAATGGATGAGTCGGCTCTTCAGCTATATCTAAAATTTTAAACCATTTTTTAATATTCATTGGCAATGTTTCCCATACTTGTCTGATTGTAAGAATCACCTAGAATTTGATAAATGTCTGGGTCCTTGAGCTTCCCTCGGAAATTCTTCAGAAGGTTGGGTGGTCAGCCTAACATTTGGCTCCAGCTATAGAACAGGTCAGATGAATACTTGAGGCGCTTAAAAACTCCTTGGAGCTGGGAGTGGTGGCACAGGCCTTCAGTCCCAGCACTCGGGAGAAGAGGTGGCAGGATTGCTGTGAGTTCAAGGCCAGCTTGGGCTACAGTAAGACATCTCGAAAAGAAAGACATCTTGGGCAGGAACTAGTTCATTTGACTTGCACATTTGGATATAGTTGCTAGTCAGAAATACTCTTAAGGGGGTTAGGGATTTGGCTCAGTGGATGAGCGCTTGCCTAGCAAGCACAAGGCCCTGGGTTCGGTCCTCAGCACCGCAAAAAAAAAAAAAAAACAAAAAAAACAAAAAAAACAAGGGAACTAGAAATACTCTGAAAGCTGATCATTTTGCAACCCTGACTCTGAACTCATGGCAGTTCTGCCTTAGCCTCCTAAGTGCTGAGATACAGGTGGGAGCCCCTATTTCTGGGACTCTAAGCCTTTTGATTTAAATGTGCTCATGCCCAAAGTCATCACTTTAGAATGTGATCTTGGGTTACTTCTGTCTTGTTTTGTTAGGGATAAGTGTCTACCCAGAAAGGGAATAACGTAGCTATTAAATGTAGAAATTAGCATTCTCACGTTAAACCCTCACAAGAGGAGTTCCGTTTGCTGGGGATTAGATCAGGGCCTTGAGGATGCCGGGCAAGTGCACTGCCATTAAGCTCCAACCCCAGCCTCAAGAGCTTTCAAATGACTGGTTGCCTCACAGCCAGAGATGGAGATTCACTGGGTTGAGGATGTGACCTTGGTAGCTTTGCCAGGTTCCCAACTTGAAGCCAGAAGCAAGAGAATTTCAGATATAACGTTAAACTGTCTAGAGCCAGGCGTGGTGGTTCACACCTTTATCCCAGCACTCTGGAGGCAGAGGTAGGAGGATCACCGAGAGTTCAAGGCACCCTGAGACTACATAGTGAATTCATTCCAGGTCAGCCTGGGCTAGAGCGAGACCCTACTTCATAAGCAAACAAACAAAAAAACTGTCTACAGAGGGTTTTAGTGCTAAGCAACCCTACTATGACCACAGCAGACCCATGTCGCAGGAATGATGTTTAGTGAGACCCAGCTAGGAAGCAGCGTCGGGCATCCGGAGAGCAGAGGCCAGGGGAGAGAATCAGACTGGCTCAGCCGTGGCTGCACGTGGAGACTCGTAGGGCTCGGCCTGTCATGCTGGCAGACTCAAGAAAACCAGCTCTATGTCAGAAAACAAACCAGGCTCAAATGTACGGCCATTAAGGAAAAAAATTACTTTGCTGGACGTGGTAGTAATTGCCTGTCATCCCAGCACTTGAGAGGCAGAGGCAGGAAGATCAGGAGTTCAGGGTCATTCTGGGCTGTGTAGCAAGGTCCTGTCTCAAGGAATTAAAAACAATCCTTCACCAAATAGTAGTAGTTACTTTAACAAAATGATGTAAGAGAACACACATCAGTTCTTTGTAAAGATTTCCTTGCTAGTGCGGGTGTGAACACTGTGCTGACACAGCTACGTAATACAGCCAATACAGACACAGTGGCACAGATTCAGTTTCTAGCTTATCAAGGGTTAGCTTTTCTAATTTTATTGTTTGTTCAGAGGCATTTATATTTTTCCCAGGCTGAGGTTTTAATGGACCCTTTCTAGAGAAGAGAATACTGTTGAGGACTCAGTACAGCATTCTCCCCATCTGAGAGCACATGTTCCTGGACCCCCAGTGGGTGCCTGGAACTGGGTACTAGTGAACCCCATATGTACTATATTTTTCTACATGTGCAAGTGTACCGTGATTAAGTTCAATTTATAAATTTGGGACAGTAAGATTAATAATCATAAAATAGAAAAGTTATAACAATGCATATGATGAGAGTTACTTACACTTAAAGATGTATTCCTGGCATTTTCCACTGAGAATTTTCAGACCACGGCTGCAGGTATCTGAAGCCTGCAGAAGGGGTACCAGGTAAGGGGGTGCTGCTGCAGATACTGGCAAATATAAGATCATTTAATTTTAGTATTTGCGGACTTGTTCTGCAACGAGATGCATTTTTGCTTGTAACCTAAAACATTGCTGGTATCACGTCTCACCTACTTGGGATAAGCTTTACCATAAGCCAAAAGAGGTTGTGAGCAAGTTAGGCATATCAGGTAATTTCAATGTAACAAAAGTTATTACTTCTTTCTGGGACAGAAATACTGATGGAGTGTGCTACTCTGGGCGTATTGGGTAGCGTTCTTGTAATGGCTGCATTAAAGATAATTTGATGGAAACTGCTAACAGGGACTTTTGCTCCAGAGAACACCATCCTTACAGAATGCTGCAGGGGCTGACCGGACGCTCCAGAGGGGTCAGAGCTGAGTGGTTATCTGACCACTGCTCAGACCCACCCCTAGACTGTGCAGGGGTACAGAACTGCTTTCTACGAAGTTCTCAGGGATGCTCCTGCTCTAGGAACCACACCTGAAAACTAGTGGTGCAGCTCAGCTCCTGTTTGGAAAAAATCATGAGTGAAGATTTAAAGAGAGTGGAAGCGTCAATGTATGGAACTTCCTCCTGAGCCAGTGTGGGTCCTCTGGAGCACTGTTCTAGCGCCCCTCCCTCCCCGTGCTGACAGGAACTTTACACACTTGTGTGTGCACTACTCTACAGTTTTCAATTGGTTGGAGACTTACTAGATGAGAAAAGGAACAGGCCTCAAGTGTTTGTCTTAGTGCTTCTTAAGTTCAGGAGATTGGAGCTTATGAGCCGTAGAGTCACGAACTAGATGAATGGAAGTGGACGGCATTGTCATCCCTCCTCTCAGAGCATTGGCACACTGCAATGGATCCTCAGAAATCCTGTTTGTAATGCTCGAAAATACTTCCCACTTAATTATGCTAAAAATAAAACAGCTGTGTCATTACTTCCTGTGTTACTTTTTTTGTTTTGTTTGATTTTTGGTTTATCACTCTAGCCCAGGCTGACCTGGAATTCACTATGTAGTCTCAGGGTGGCCTCGAACTCACGGCAATCCTCCCACCTCCGCCTCCAGAGTGCTGGGATTAGAGGCGAGCACCACCATGCATGGCTTCATTGCATATTTTTTGAGACAGTGTTTCTCCCCAATGCAGAACTGCTGTCCCCGAGCCCAGTCTCTAGCCTCAGAGGACAGAGACTATAGCTGTCTGGTGCTCACCTTTATACATAGGTTCTGGGGGTCAAACCTGGTGGTCTCTGAGCTTTGTGAGACAGAACCTAGAAACACCTGTGATACTGGGCTGGGGAGGTTGTTCAGAGGTTAAATCCACTTGCTTGCAAAGTCTACAGCCTCAGTTCAATTCCCCGGTACCCACACAAAGCCAGACACAGACTGGCACATGTGACTTGAGTTCCTTTGCAGTGACAGGATGCCTTCATGTACCCATTCTCTCTTGCTTTCTCCTTCACAAATGTACCCACATAAAGCCAGATGTACAAAGCGGTGCATGCATCTGGAGTTCATTTGCAGCGACTGGAGGCCCTGACATGTCCAGTCTGGAGGTCTCTTCCTCACTTGCCAAAAAAAAAAAAAAAAAGGCAGCACTAATGATGCAAGTATTGATCTTTACATAAAGGAAAGTGCATTTGATTTAGTTTTCAATTACACTATTTGCACGTTTTCTTAAACAACTGTAATTAAATGAAAATAAACTAGACATGGTTTATTTGCATAGTACTAAATTTCAAAACAAGTTTACAGATCCCATCCCTGTTCTGTCTGCAACCTGACAACTGACTCACTCCACTGCCCTGTGAATCCCTCTGCAGCTAACCCATCATTCCCAGGGGACTCGGGGGCACTCACGCTGTTTTCTCTTGGGAGCACACTGACAGAATTCCTCCACTCCTTGCTTCTGCCCTTCAGATAAAAAAAAAACACTAGTAAGATTTTGAAAACCTAAATCCTGAACTTGCCCGTGTCATAATGTGAGGGACTGGCTTCGACGGGTTTTTTGGTAGGCAGTTAGAGATGGCCTAATACGATCTTACCTCACAACTTTGCCTATCATCTCGGCTCCCCCCATTAATTTCAAGTGTGTAGCTTGCCCAGGTGTGGGCAGGTCTCTCCCTCCTCCCCTTCAAGCCCAGGCCAGTTGGCTGGGTCATCTGGTGCAGGTGAGTGCTGACTACAATTCTAACCTGAATTCCCACAGCAGCTGAGTGTCCTTGCTTCATCGACTTGGGCTGTGCAGCACTCTCGGCTGGGTCTGCACTCTGGCATGATTATTTCTTTCCCACTCTGAACACACACACACACACACACAGACACAGACAGACACACAGACACACACACACACACACACACACCCCACCCTCGGCTTTCTTTACATTTTTCTTTCTAAAATGAAAGTGCAAGTTATTTTTTCAAAAACAGTCTCAAAGCTTTTGTACTTGATTTTGTCAGAGGAGAGATTGCTAACATTTTATAAATACACTAATTTCTGTTCACAACTTTAAAGTTATTCCAAACTGCCAGGTGAGGTGGCGCATGTCTTTAATCCCAGCACTCGGGAGGCAGAGGTAGGAGGATCACTGTGAGTTCAAGGCCGTGAATTCCAGGTCAGCCTAGGCTAGAGGGAGACCGTACCTCAAAAAACACAAGTTATTCCAAACTTAAGCCTAATTTAAAACAAAAGAGACTCCTACTAATTCTCATTCCCATAGTGAAAGACTGAGGAGAAAACCAGCTTTTGTGTCTGATCCAGTTTCACCACAACAGCTGTAGCACCTGCTGCCTCCAGTCTAGCCAATTACCTCGGTGGGTTGGCCTTTGGAGTCAGCCTCTTAATTCTGCAAGCCAATCCCGTCTTCCCCCTTACATACCTGAAGTAATACATTTTTTACTATTTATTTTTGCTAGGGGAGAGGGTCAAGTTTCCCGCATTTGGGGACATCGCAGGGTCAGCACACGCGGAGTGCAATTGATAAGCCTCGCTCTGGGAAAACCAGCTTTGTGACCATGTTATGTCCCCTGCTAGGTAAGAATTCAATTTTAAAATTGTGTATAAAGACTTGTTCTTGCTGCTCTCTGCCCTGTGATCACTGCCTGGACACACGTAAGCCTGGCCAGGGTAGATGCCTGCTTCATGCTTTGGGGTAACGTCTCACCTTAATTACATAAATGATTTTTCTCTAATCTCCAAGTTTACCACATACCTACTGTCATGGTTTCATCTAGGTGTCCCCCACAAACAAATGAATGTGTTCTGATAGATTGATCCTCAGCTGATGGCAGTTTGGGTTTTACAACCTCGTTAGAGCTGTGTTGTTGGGAGTGGGCTTATAAGCCAGCTTCCCTGTGCCAGGGTTTGGCACATCTTCCTGCTATTGTTTGCAGCGCTGTGAAGGAGGTGGTGTCCACCCTCTGCTCATGCCATCGTTTTCCCTGCCAGGATGGAGTCTCCCCTCGAGTCCGTAAGCCTAATAAACCCATTCCTCCGCAAGCCGCTTTTGTTTGGGTTCTTTCTGCGCAGCAACTAGAAAGCTGACCGCAACACCTACTTCCTTTGCCCTTAGACCTATCACGTGGGCCTGTCAGCTGTGTGACTTCTCTAAACTTGGGATAACCGTGGATATAACTCTCTCCATTACCCATTTCTTATCTGAATTTCCTCGTCTCTGACTCTTCAAATAATCTCTCAACTTTCTTCGTGGGGAGGCTCAGGGTAGATGCTGCCCCTTCCACACAAATGCATGTTTCTTCTAAATCTACAGAAGCTCCTGTCTTCGGTGTTGGTGGCTCTGCTCCAGCCCTTTCCTAGATTTCAATTTCTCTTAAACAAACCTCATGAACCCTGCTATGCCTTTTGCACAAGTGCATGTTTCTTCTAAATCTCTACAGAAGCTCCTAGATCCTCTTCTCCCTCCTTGATTTATTGAGGTAGGGTCTTGCTCTAGCCCAGGCTGACCAGGAATTCAGTATGTAGTCTCAGGGTGGCCTCATGGTGATCTTCCTACCTGTCCCCCACCCCCACCTCACCTCACCGAGTGCTGAGACGAAAGGCCTGTGCCACCATGTCTGGCCTGTAAAGAATGATCGTGTCTCTCTTTTTATGGGTCTCACTCTAACCTAGGTAGACCTGGAATTCACTCTGTAATCTCAGGTCGGCCTCTACCTCACAAGTCCACCTCTGCCTCCCTGGTGTCAAAGACGTGCACCGCCAGGAATGCCAGGCCCCCAGAGCCTGTCTTGCACATGCTTGTGACTTCCTGGACCCGTTTCCCTTAAAGCCCACAATTTATGATTTCTCCCTAATCTCAATGACTCATAAAGATCCTTTTTTTGAAGATTCTTCTTAAGTCTGTTTTCATCAATCTTTGTTCAAAATAGGATAAGGAGCTGGGTGTGGTGGTGCGTGCATTTGGGAGGCAGAGGCAGGAGGATCACTGAGCTGAAAGAAGCCAGCCTGGGACTAGAGAGTGAGCTCCAGGCAAGACTGGGCTAGAGGCCCTTCCTTGAAACAATTTCTTTTTTCTTCATTTTAATTGCATTCTTGTCTCCAGGAGGGAAGGTTTTGACTTTGACTTCAAAAGTAGCAAAATATTAGAGAAGGGAATTCAGTTTTTTTTTTTGGTTTTTCGAGGTAGGGTCTCACTCTAGCTCAGGCTGACCTGGAATTCACTGTGTAGTCTCAGGGTGGCCTTGAACTCATGGTGATCCTCCTACCTCTGCCTCCCGAGTGCTGGGTTTAAAGGCGTATGCCATCATGCCGGGCTCTTTTTTATTTGTAGACAGAGAGACAATGGGTACTAGGGAATTGAACTCTGGTCCTTCTGCTTTATAGGCAAGTGCCTTAACTGCTGAGCCATCTCTCCAGTGCAGTATTTTTTAAACATATGTCTTATTTATTCTTCTACCTCTACCTCCTGAGTACTGGGATTAACAGTGTGCACCACCACACCCAGCTCTAACTGGTCCTCGGGTGCTTTCCCCTCAGCTGTCCATGTTTCTGGATGAGGCTGGTGGTTATTGAGAATCAGCAACGTCTCTACAATGGAAACCTTCCCTTTGGACTGTCCAGATCCTTTCTTACAGTACCTCATGATATACCAATAAATATTCCAAAATCCTAAACAGTGTGACTGCGGGGATCCACAACCTGAATACGGAGTCGTAGGCGATCAATGCAAGTAGAGCTGGTACTTCTGAAAACCTTCCTGTGCTTGTAGCCTCGCTCACTCGATCAGGGCTGAAACATGAAGGAATCCTTCTGTTTCCCAGAGTAAAATCCTTCCACTTTAATGCACAGAACTCCCTCTAAACAGCCCAGGAAATTCATGTTAGAAAAACTTGTTCTACTTACATATTCACAACATCTGAAAGAGCATTTCTGACTATTATAAAAGTTTATTTAGCAAAACGTTTAACATGGAAATGTACACGACCTGATTTCACATCAAAAGTAAAACAGGCCCTTTGAGGAGGGGGCATGAATTTCTCTGAAAAGCCATTGTTCAAACTCGTTCCAAGGCTTCCAACATGATGATGCTATTTCCTCGGATGACCTAAAAAGCAAACGTGAAAAGAGCAACTTAAGACAGAGCGGGGCTTGAAGGATTTACCCAGCCAACGACTTTTCAGTAACACATGCCGGCTTGTGAGGCTTTTCCCAAGCCATAGGGACACAGGCCTTTAGAATACTGTCTTTGCAGCAAGCGCTCCCAACACAGCCCCTAAGACGGTGTTCACACCACGGCACCAAGAAACGCACGTCTAGACCGAAGAGCACCAGTGAACATCCCGGGGCGCCCAGTCTTAGCAAGCCTCCAGCACCCACCTTCCAGGGAAGGCGACAGAACTAATCACGTGCCAGCTAAAGCTCTACATTGGGAGGTACAGATGGTAACTGTCTCGGCAACAGTATTCTAAGAGTTTGAGTGACGGGCCACTTACAGGAAGGAAGTTACCAAAAGTCATAAATCAAAGGCCTTAACGCAGTGCCTGACCCAGAGGACATGCTATACGTGGGGATGAGCACAGATAGTGAGGAGAACACAGGTGAAACTTATCACCTGAAGTCCAGGGGTAGAAAAACAAACAAACCCGTCAAACTGGAAGGACGGGAGTGAAGTCATCCTCGAGGGACTGCAGATCGAAGACCATCTCAAGGAGAACCGGGCAGTGAAAGGGAGGAAGTAGCAACATATCCAAGCCCCATGGGATCCAGGAGGCACAGGCCCCTGCCTGATGGTGGCAAAATTTGGGGAGACCCAATCTCAGCATGTGGAGGACAGAGAACCTTGGGTGTTTAAAAATATTGAAAAAAAATTTCCTGGGTTGACTGGGATAACCCAAAAGTCACCCTACTGAGACGTGACAGTGAAGTGTTTAGCACTGGGCCATCTCCATCGCACCTCCAGAGGGCCAAGGTCCATTGTGGACGAGGAGGTGGAAAGACTGTAAGAGCCAAAGGAAGGGGAGGGCTGCTTCCAGTGCAAACTTCCAGACACAAAATGGCCTTGACATTCATGACTTCGCAGTGCCCAACTACCTTCACGAGACCTTCCAAATGGGAGGAAAAGATGATGACATCAAAACAAGAGACTAATTGAAGGGGCTGGGGAGGGAATTATCATGGGTTATTGCCTACAACTATTCAAAATGTCAATAAAGTTTTTTTTTTTTAAATTCCTGGGCTGGAGAGATGGCTCAGCAGTTAAGGTGTGCTTGCCTTCAAACCGAAGGACCCGTGTTTGATTCCCCAGTACCCCTGGAAAGCTGGATGCACAAAATGGTGCATGTATCTGGAGTCAGTTTGCAGAGGCTGGATACCCGGACGTGCCGCCCAGTGTTTCTCTTCTCTGTCTCCTGGCTAACAAAATATTTCGTTATTTATTTGCCTGCATGCACATGCACGTGCGTGTCCATATGTGACTGGCGTTCTGAGGCTTCTTGCTACCCCAAAAGTAACACCAGACCCTTGCATCACTTTTTGGGTTTGGCTTTACGTGGGCGCTGGGAAGCTGAAGGAAGGCTGGCGGACTTTGCAAGCAGTGCCCCTAACAGCCCTCCCCTCTCCTGCTGTGCTGCGCTTCTGGCAAACGTGTGGATTCTCTTGGCTCTGCCTCCCACTGCCACAGGGGCGTTAGGATCAGGTATGTGTGCCATTCTGCGTCTGGCTTTTGTGTGGGCACTGAGGAGGATCGACCTCAAGTTGGAAGGCTTGCAAGCAGGTGCCTTTAACCACTGAGGTCATCTCCCCAGTCCCCAGCATCCACATTTTTTCGAGATAGGTTCTCTCATTGCTTAGAGCTTAGGTCGCCTAGCCAGTGAGCCTCAGGGATCTGCCCCCCCAGTGCTAGGACTGATTATAGGTATGCACCAACGCACCTGGCTTTTTATGTGGAAAGCCCAGATTGAATTCATGTCAAGTCTGCAAGGCAAGCACTTGCCCACAGCACTGCCTGCCCAGCCAGAAAAATGCCATCTCTAGAAGTCTCGTCTACTCACCACCATCCCAATGTTGTTCTGCTGCCCGCTAGTGGCCATTTCCACACACTCGTCAATCACCAGATTCATGAAGGGATCAAATCCCCGCAGTATTCCTTGGACATGTCTGCCACCGTTTAATTTCACTTAAAAAGGGAAAAAAGTTTCAATAAAACTGTTAACCATTCATCACAGATCAGGCGATAAGCTTGTCTAAACATTTTAATTTATAAGAATCTTATAAAGAAGCCACGTGCGGTATATCTCAGGCCTGTAATTCCAGCACTTGGTAGCAGGAGGATTTCTGGGAGTTTGAGGCCAGTCTGGGCTGTCACACAAACACCCATAAAGCACCTTGTAATTTTTTTTTTTTTTTAGGTAGGGTCTCATTCTAGCCCAGGCTGACCTGGAACTCACAGCAATCCTCCTTCTGATTGCTGGGATTAAAGGCATGTGCCACTACACCGAGCAGCAGTATTATTTTCATACAAAGAAACCTCAGTTCTTATAATAGTTTAAGATTACACAGATGGGCTGGAGAGATGGCTTGGTGGTTAAGGCACTTGCCTACAAAGAGCAACAACCTGGGTTCCGTTCCCCAGTGCCCATGTTAAGCCACATCACAAAAAGATTATACAACAATCACATGGTAGAACTGAGATTCAAACTGAAGGCTGCTTGCCTACAAGGCCCATGCTTTTTATCTCTCTGTCCAAGTATTGCTCAGGTTAGGTTTTTCGTTAAATCTGTTTTTCCTACATATTCCCAAGAACAGTACGTGCTGCTTTCCTAAATCTTTTGGAGCTTGTTTAAAGGAAAAAGGGATGAAGTTTCATGTTACAACACAGGCGATTTCTATAAACGCTGTCAGAGAGCAGCTTACAGGAAATAATCCAAAGCACTAGGTGCAACTGGAAATTAGGTCGTCTTGTTAGAAATTTAACAAATCTGCCTTATTAATGGGCATGAATCAGACATTCTGTGTACTTCAAATTTATGAAGTGGCCCCAAACACCATGCACTGCCAAGATATATGTAAGTTAAAAAAAGGATAAACTTACGTGATAGCTTCTTGTCCATAAATCTGAAAAAAGTAAAAAATACATAATTACTTGAAACACCTAAAGCATAAACAAACACAGGTTAGTTAGAGTAAGTTGCTGAAATTTGTACATTAAGAATAAAAAGCTGGGCATGGTGGCACATGCCTTTAGTCCCAGCACTTGGGAGGTGGAGGTTGGAGGATCACTGTGAGTGAGGCCAGTCTGGAAACTACAGAGTGAGGTCAGCCTGGGCTAGAGTGAGACGAGACAAAACAAAACCCAAAAGAATGAAAAATTTTTTATTTTTCTCAAGGTAAGGTCTCACTCTAGCCCAGGCTAACCTGGAACTCGCTGTGCAGTCCAGGCTGACCTCGAACTAGGGTTCAAGGTGTGCTGATGCCTGCCCACCTGGCTGGAGATTTTTATCTTAGAGTAAGAATAGAGTTCAGCCTGACTGGAGAACGAGACACACTCATAGCAGCGGCTGCTGGACTTCAGATGGACAAGGCTTCCACGCTGGTTTAAAGTCTGTTCTGGGGATGGAGAGGCATCTGTTTGCAAAGCCCAAGAGCCCAGGGTTTGAGTTTCCAGTACCCAAGAAGGCCAAAGGCACAAAGGGGTGTGTGCGTCTGGAGTGCCTTCGTAGTGGCAGGAGGTCCTGGTGGGCCACACTCACCATCTGCCCCCATTCTCAAAAGAACGCATGACTTGGGAGGCAGAGCTGTTAGGACATCGAGGCTCCCGCATTTAAAGCTCAGTGTGGTGGTCCCAGCACTTAGGAGACAGAGGTAAGGAGGATGCCTGTGAATTCAGGAGTGAGTGCAGGTTTGATCAGAGAACAAAAGCCTCAGGAGGTCAAGGGATCATGACAGAAAGGTGTCCAGGGGAGGCCTCTGGGTGAAGAGGGAAAGGGGCCATGATGGGGATAAGGGGGTCTCCGCCCCTCCACCACAAAGCACAGGGGTCTCTTGTGAGTGACTGACGGAGACAGACAGACAGACAGACACACACACACACACGGGACATTCAATGGAGCAGGAGAAGGGGAAGCAAGCACTTAGCGTTAGACTGGACCACACCTGGCCTTGTCCTCAGAGCAGTGGAGACCTGTCTGCCTGGTCAGCCACGATGGAGACTCAGAATGGGCCTGTCGGCCATGGCTCACTAGGAGGAACCCAGCAGCTTCTCTGTCCCGAGCCTTCAGAACCCTAATCCCAGCCCTCGGGAGGCTGAGGCAGGAGGATCGCCATGAGTTCGAGGCCACCCTGAGACTGCATAGTGAATTCCAGGCCAGCCTGGGCTAGAGCGAGACCCGACCTCGAAAAACCAACCCCCCCCAAAAAAAACCCCATGCATTTCGGATGCTACAAGGTGTGGGAGCCCTCAGTGGGGGAGGGGAGCAAGGGACCCTCTTTCCCATCTGTTCCCCTGGCCCTTCAGACGGCATCCCCCTCCCCGGGTTTTCGAGGTAGGGTCGCTCAGGCTGGCCTCGAACTCCTGGCGATCCTCCTGCCTCAGCCTCCCGAGTGCTGGGATTGAAGGCGAGCGCCTCCGCGCCCGGCTAAGCGGTCCATCTTTAAAAATACATTTGACTTATTTGCGATCAGGAGCCGGAGCCAGAGAGCTCGTCGGCAGCGGGAAGCGGCCCTGGAGGGCGCGAGTTCGAATCCCCAGCCCCCACGTCAAGCCGGCGGCGCATGCGCGCGTCGTTCGCAGCGGCGGGAGGCCCGGGCGCCCATGGTCTCCGCTGGGAGCCCGACGGAGGCTTTGAAAAGCGGATTGAGACACAAACCCCGTCCCCTCCCTGCGGGGCGGGCGCCCGTGGGCCCCGCGGGGCCGGCGGAGAGCCACGCGCGGAGGGCCCACGCGCGGACGGGCCCCGGCTACTCACTTCTTCAGCTCGGGCGGGTGGGCCTTGCTCATGGCGGCGGCGCGGCTCCGCTCAGCTCCCTCGGCGGCCTCTTTCCGTCCCGCGCGCTCGGCCGGCCGGCGGCGTGCTCTGACGTCGCAGCGCCGGCAGCCAATCGCCAGCCAGGAAGCGTCCCCTCTCGTCTCGCGGGACTGGCCAGCCCCAGCTTCCGGTGGCGTCGGCGGCGGCCGCGTCTCGGTTCCGGGCGGGCGACACGCGCCGCGTCCGGCGTGGAGCGGGTCTGTGAGGAGGGGCGGGGCCTCTCCGGAGGCCGGGGCTCTGCAAGCACGCTCTGCAAGCGCCGAGCCCTCTCTCCAGCCTCTCTCCCCGCGGTCCTCCCGCCTCTGCCTCCAGAGGGTGGACGAAGGCCGACTGGGTCGTTCGGAGCAGGGAATGAGCCTCCGAAACGATATCGCGCCAGTGACAGCGACCATCTACCCACACCGCTGGGACTCTCTGCGGAGGGTTCGGGGTCGGTACCTTTCCCGCCACTTGCGAACAAGGATATAGAATTGTCATGGTTTGATCCAGCTGTCACCCATAACCAGTGTTCTGGATGCTCAATCCCCAGCGGATGGCAGTTCGGGAATTAAAACCTCACCGGAGCTGCGTTGTTGGTGGGCTTATGGGGTTGCAAGCCAGCTTCCCCTTGCCAGTCTTTGGCCACTGTTTGCAGGGCTGTGGCGGAGGTGATGTCCACCCTCTGCTCACGCCATCGTTTCCCCTGCCAGGATGGAGTCTCCCCTGGGGTCCCTAAGCCAAATAAACCCATCCCTCCACAAGCCGCTTTTGTTTGGGTTCTTTCTGCGCAGCAAGAGTAAGTTTGACTGCAACGTGACTTTGTTGGTCTTTTTCAACGTTTTTAGCTGAGAGCATGGGTGCAGGGCATCCTGCCACTACAGGCGAACTCCAGGTGCTTGGGCCACTTTGTACTGGAGAACTGAGCCCGGGCTCCAGGCTGCGCCATCTCTCCAGCTCTTTAGCTTTCGATTGTACATCAAAGGACTTCAAATCATGATGCCCTGCTGTTTCCGCAATGCTAGCTTGAATTCTGTTGAACAGTTTATATTTCACACACAACCACAAATATACTCAGAAAGTCATTAGCTAGTGGGAAAGTGACAATAGTAGAGACAATGAAGCTTTATTTAAAAACCAAACCACTAGGAAAATACATCACAGCTTTGACACAGCAAATATTCTGACTGTATCTCCATTTCAAGTAAAATTGGTTTAAAAAAAGACAACTTGACACTTATCCAAAAGGTAAGGTGCCATGCTGGGGGCAGGAACACCACATGGGGCAAAGGACCCAGCAAAAATGGCATCTGATGGGGACTTGTGTGGCTCTCTTTGGCTCGATGGCGGTCCCAGCTTTCCTTAGCTTACAGTGGGTTCTGATCGTCAGGATTCCTTCAGCAATGCTCTGCATAACGCTGGCTGCACAGGCCTTTATTCTAGGACATACAGACTTTCCAGTCAGTACTTCTCGGTTTGCCAGCAGTTCATATTCTAGTTTTACTCCTGGAATTTGGTGTCTCTGGTGTGTATCTCACGGAACCCCTTTTCTCTTCAGGGGATAAATGTCACTGCAAGATTGTCCTGTCACTCTCCTAAGAAAGCCTCAGGGCCCCCTAAGCTAGTGACGGAAGCATGGTGATTCTACCCTGCTTTTGCAGGGGTCTCCAGATCGAAAAATCCCATGTAAGGTTGACCAGAGAAAGACATACACAGAGACTTTTCAATGTTCCCACCAAACTGCCCTCCCTCAGCTCCACACCATGTCCTTGGGTAGAAAACAAGACAAAGACCTGGAAACACCTTTTTTCTCCTTTCTAAATTAGCCTTGTTTCCAGCTTCTACAAAATGGTGTGGCGATACTTTCGCTACAGGCTGGCAACAGCCACGCCTCCCCTCCAATTCCCAGCTCATAGGCTGGAGGAAAACGCCAGCCTCTCGGTGGTGTCTGTACAGCCAGAGAATCAAGCAGGGCTTGTGGCCTCCATCAGGGATGAACGCGTGCCACATGAAATTTAGGCTCTCAACACCTCTTTGCGCAATCTCGGACCCAACCTTTAGCACCAGTGTTTCCATTTTGCTTCCTGGGATCGAGACAAAGCCGTGTCCGGAGGCCAGTGAGCTGCCTTCAATTTGCTGCCATCTTGGGGTCCCTACTCGTAAACTTGGCTTAAAAGACAGCTCTTGCTTTTACACGGATTCCTGCCCTCAGTCCCGAAGGTCAATGGCAAAGCTGCCTATTTCGCAATGGATGAGAGAGACTCCTTTATCTTCCTGGTCATCGTTGGGATAAGGTGCATGTGGTCATCCACACACTTGGCTA